>JAPZDV010000206.1:0-14082 GCA_029814665.1 Acanthurus lineatus
GGCAGCTGATGTGTGGCCAAAACCTGACACTTGCGCTTCATTCAACCAAATTGTAGTAACGCGCCACTTCACATTCTTAGGAACGGTAACGGCGTTGCAACGATGGGAAAAGTAATTAATTAGATTATTCGTTACTGAAAAAAATAACGTCGTTAGTAACGCCGTTATACTCTAACACCGTTATTACCAACACTGTTGAGGACAAGATTTTCATCACTGGAGGATTGATACATTTTTTCCCCTCTTTGGAGTGAGCTGTCAAAACTTTTGTAAATTCTAGTTCCTCTGTTTTTGTCGCAAATTTGTGTCAGAGCCTGTGCAAAGAGTTTTTATAAGAACATTTCGCATCCGAACATTTCAAATTTATGTGTTGCTTATTTTTTATGCAGCTGGTGTGTATGTAAAGGCCTTAATGAGGAAATGTTTTTTTACTACATGAAATGTGTTAGGAAAATTCATAACTTTGGCTTTATTGTACTGTCTTATTCTTTATTGGCACTGCTCAGCAAACCTTAACCTGGGTTCCCCTTACACGGACTATAAAAGTACAAGTACACAGACATAAATGTAAAGAAAATGGTCAGAGGCATGGCAAGATCAAATGTCAAGTAAATTTTACAAGGTTTATTTAATAAAAGACTGACTGTGAGGGGCTAGCAGCTTTCCCACATCCATGCCATCACATGGTTCCCCTTTAATCATGCACCCACACACTCCGCAAACCAACACTGCTTTGTGTTGTGCGTTACCTATCAGTGCAAAACAGACAAAAGACACATTAAGAGAGACAACATTAAAACATGAGATCAATCAAAGAAAAGGCACAGTAGGTTTAGCTCACACAATGTATAGCAAAAACATGGTTAAGAAGGCAAAGAAAAAAACAGTGGTAAAAGGCAATAACAGTGACGGACTATCCTCCAGTGTATCTGTTGTGTCTGTTATGGTAAAACTCAACATAACCCTACGGGTAGGATTTAACCTGTCTCACACTATATACACTCAGTACCGGGTACCTTGTACCTTAAATAGTGGAAACCAACCTCTCATCTACCATTCAACTGTATCATAAGA
The DNA here is from genome assembly GCA_029814665.1 of Acanthurus lineatus. Lineage (NCBI taxonomy): Eukaryota > Metazoa > Chordata > Actinopteri > Acanthuriformes > Acanthuridae > Acanthurus > Acanthurus lineatus. The sequence continues at coordinate 1,075 of JAPZDV010000206.1, forward strand.
ATGCTTGGAAGACTCTAGACTGGTGGTAACAACATGCGGCAACATGCAGCTCACAGGAAGACAGTTATGCTATTGTGAAGCCCACTGTGTATACAAACTGTGTCAGGAACTGCTGGGAAACTGGCTCACTCTTTGGCTATCTTCCTAAGATGGTAAGTAAAAGCTAGGCTAGCCTGAGAGAGAGACGTGGACAGACGTTGACCAGCCAGGTAAAAATGACATTGCTAGGTAGGGGAAAATGAGCTGAGTGTGTGGCCTGGATTAAAGGGGCCACTGCTACTCTAAGGCAGGGAGAGAGCAGAAGAAACCCCTCATAACATACAGCAAGCATCAATCAGCAGAATAGGAGGTGCTGGACGGAGGTGGATTGTGAAGTGGTTTGCAGGGGCAGTGGCATAAACAGGCAGGCTAAAGCAGTTTAAATATTTTATAATATAGTCTATTGACTAGACTACCATAACTAGTCTAGCCAATAGTATGGGTAGCTGGTAATCAGCTAGCCATCAGCTGACTAATTGGTTGCAGCCATTACAACTGAATGACAACATGAGCTTGATGTTGTGGCATGCCTGAACTGCTATGCATAATTTTATGTCATATTTGCTTGACAGAGAGAAATCTTATCCATCTGTCAGTTTGGTCAAGTCCTCTTGCCTGAAAGCTATCTTCCTTGCATTAATATCCTTTTTAATATCCTTTGTCACCCACAGTTTATAATTTAGGTCGATTTTTATTGTCTTAGTAGGGATTTTGTACTGCACACAAAAATTAATATAGACACTAATTATGGTACACAATAGATATATTATTATAAGGCCTGTATTGTTTATATGAAGCAACAAGATTAAGCAAATATATGACTTCAGAACATCTTGTAAACAATTATTTTACTTCTATTTTCTGTCTGACATAAGACAATATAGGTAAATATTTTAATTGTGCAAAACAGAAGAATCCATGGGCTGCTTTTCTTCCTATGTGTTTCTCAGTCCTTTGAGTCACCAGCTGCCAAGGAGAGGTTTTTTGTTAGATAAAATTAGTTTCTGCCCTTCTTTTAAAGTGAAATTTAAAAAAAAACATTCATCTGTGCCTTAAAGTGTCCTTTAAATAACTTTTCGCTTAGCGGCACCCACACAAGAGCCTTATCAGCAGGGGAATGACTGTGTGTTGTCTTTATTTTGCTCCTCATTTAGTGGGAAAAGCAGTGTTGTGGCTGAGATCAGCACTGGCATGGCTTGAGTAATGACACCCTGCTTTGGACAGGAAACTCATAAAGCCTCCTTTAGCTCCCTGTATCTTTCTGTAAGTAGGATGGATGTCTCCCTCAGTCGTATTCAAGCTTATAGTCAATTTTGCTCAAAACAGGAAAACAGGCTTCTGGTACTCATATATGCTGTGAAGTGTATGATTTAGTGTTTTATTTCAACTGTGGTTTAGCCATGTAATCAAGCTTTTGTTTTCAACTCATAATCGGTGGAAATTGTGAAAAAAGTCAAGACAAAGAATCAGAACTGAGAGAAAAAGATTCATTAAGGTATCTACATGTCGGTGTTTATTTTGAAAAAAGGACACAGAAGCTATCTCTGAAAGAGACTCACTGTGATTTTTGCTGTTGTGATATTTTTGAGTATGCAACTTAGTCAACTTTTTACTAAATTTTGGTCACACGACTGCTGCTGACATAAAAATCATAAAGGATTACCCAGTTGCCCAAAGGTCTACAGGAAAATTGTTTTAGAAGATGTGATTGGTCAAAATTGTTTATTTGTGGGAAATATAAAATTATCTTAAATAGAATCACTCCATTAAGCATACATATGGCTTCTGTGATGAATGGATTCATCACACATGGCTATTTAAGGACCATCAGATATTTGAAAATCCAACATTATCCATTTTAACAGTTTCTGGCTTTGGTAAAAGTTGTAATTTCTTGCTAAGCAGAGGAGGGAGACAGAGAAATGTAACCTGATCACTTTGTTGTAGTGTATTATGAACTTGCATCCTGTGTTTTTACTGGCTTGGGCTCCAAGCCAACTACCAAAAAGATGTCAAATTCCAGTTCACAACAAAATAAAACCAGAACCAAAAATACAAGCATATACTGGATTCATGTAGAAACAGATATGTTCCTCCTCTCTACATGGACTTTGCTACTCTTAATGTATCACCTCTGGGGGAGAAGCAGGAGGTGATGTAGTGGCCATGAGAAGCTCTCTGGTAGCAGACGAAGGGATTCTGGGCCTCTGCCTGCCTACTTTCTGCCAATGTCTTTATGCTGAATGCTTATCTAAATGAATGGCTAACCTCACTAACTCCTCAAGTAGTTTCATCTTTGGGGGCTAGCTCATCCTTAATCTCCTCAAATAACCCATTCAAAAATACTTCCTGCAGTACAGCTTGATCACAGCTGTGATAACGGCTAAAATCTGTGGGTCAAGTACATACTTGGTAACATAGCTTTTACCCTGACAAAGAGATAAGAGCTGGCTACTAGCTTCATTACCTTATATCAGCTTATGCATTTAACTGAAAAAGGCCTGGAAATCTGAGCACACTGAGGGGCAATTGAGACAAGTAGCCAAAGCCAAGGTAGAAGCCTTCTCTGACATCAGACTCATGACCAAGGCTAATTTGGACTGATCTAAATTGGTCAGCCTGTATAAAATGTAAAAGTTACTACCTACCCCTGGACATAACTTTACACTACAGTAGCCAAAAAAAGCACATTTGTACAAAGGACACAATATCCAAATTGTAATTAATGAACACTGTCCAACATCATTTGTTCGTTCATTGCTTGTTTTGCTACTTTTGTGATGTAGTTTTGGTTAGCTCAATGAGCACAGTTCACTTACATGTAGTCATTAAATATGCAAGTGGCTATGCTTTAACAAAGATACATAATGGTTTTTGGTTATTTTTGTTGGCAAAAAAATAACAAAAAAGCCAAGTGCAGATATATCAAAGAAATATTAAACATGGATTGAAATTAGAAATTTGTTCGAGATGGAAAAAAAGTCATGTTTATGCATATATCTCTCAGAATGCATACTTATTCTTTAGTCCTTACAGGTGTAAGTATGTAAGAGGGCACTGTGTGGATGTACCAATTAGCAATATCTGTCAGCCTTTAACACAGTAACACAGCGGTAGTAAAATTAATCACAGTAAAGCCACAGATCTGGGTGATAGAGAGCAGCATAAGTGAAAGCCCATTTAAAAGATCATCAAAAAACTGTTGCCCCCTTTGTAGTCTATACATATGATTTATCTGAGTTCTTGTGTTAGTTTAAGTGTAGCTGTAGCCCCTAACTAGTTATTTCTGTTGCTGTGCACAAGTTCTTTTGATGTTTTTTTTGGTTTGTTTGTTTTTTATCAAACAGCTTCAGGTACCAACACCCTCTAAAGTGGAATAGTGCTGGTCTCTTTGCTGATTGTTAAAGGAAACAGGAGACAAACATAAGTGTTCCTCAAGAAAGCACATGACACAAGGTTTCATAGCTCAGTCTCATACACTAATGCTCCCCTGAGGAAAAAGTTTTTGTTTTGTAATGGACTCATAAAACTTGCCTTTCCTCAACCACTACTTACACTTGATATTTTAAATAAACAACTGAATAGGATCTATTCATAGTAAATCAATATGTTTGAACCTTGTGATAGTTTGTTATAAGCACTGCAAGCCTTACAGCCTGTTAATGATGTTAAGCTTTTGGTCTTACTGATGCCATGTAGCTTTTTCGAACTGCAATTAGCAGATATTTCATTGAGTTCAATTATTCTTATCTGAATGTTTAATTAGAAAAGCCTAATTATCAGGGAATAGGATGTGTGGGTAGAAATCACCAGCAGGACCAGTGTAGAGAATCTGTAATGTTTATAATCTAATGATTGGATGACCTTCCACTTGTTTGTGGCTCAGTCGAATTTTAGAAAGTTAAATGAAAGACAGTGGACGGTAGCTTCCAAGGATAATACAGACAAATAGAGACAGATGAAGACTGTTTGTGTCTCAGTGTCACCTCATTACTCTGATTGCTTTCACATCATTCCAGTGTCATATCCATGCTGGAAAATATTACCATACATAACTAGCCTTGGACTCCCTGATCATCTCCATCCATCAGCATACAGACAAAAAAATGGAATGATCAAACCATTTCCTCCTGGATCCTCAACAGAAATTTTGCAAATATGTGAGGATAGATAGAAACATATGGGGTACAGCAATAACATTGCATATTTTTTTAAATCTTACAAAAATCTTGGGTAAATGTTAGCTTAAGTCCACTTCATTGATCACTGATATTTAAGTTTTAGCTTTATTTCACTTCAGAATATGGGAGCCTACCATGACATAAAACTTGCAAAAACCTTTAAAGACTAGGCTCTGATGTGCCAAATGCACTTAAACTGTGGGACAGTGTAATTATAATTTCAGTTCCTTGGTCTTCATCTACTTGAAGACACCCCATCTCCCACTGTCTCACCAAGATATCAGGTCTTTTTGTATTCCAAATTGTGAAGTCTAGACCTCTTAACATCTACATACAAATCCATGCAGGATGCCTCTGTTGTGAACCACACCATAGGGAGTCGGCACCTACAGCAGACCAGAGGGTGTGAAAACACTCCCTTGGGTAGGGGGCGTTCCTCAGGTATAAATGTTTAGCTCTCCCCATGCTCAGGGTCTTTCTTCATTCTCACCGCTCGTGTGATGATTGACTTTTTCTTTGCAAAGAAAATAAAAACCTTGTCGGTCGGCAGAAGTCTCTATTTCATTCTTCACCAGCAGCAGAGAATTTCCACAACAATACTAAAACAATCACTGCCAATGCCATCTTGCAAACCCTCTGCTAGACCAGCAGGTTCAAACATCACCCCAAGTTGTGCTATCGCCTCGAGAAGAAAATAAGTTCTGTCAGCTCAGCCAGCCTGGACCCGCATAAGTTTGCATTCAAGGCCAACAGATTCACACTGGATGTAATCATCTCTGCCCTCTTCTGTACACATACACCTTGAAGGTAACAACACCTATACCAGATGCTATTTGTTGATTTCAGCTCAGGATGTAACACAATCCCCATGATGAAACTCAACTGAAAACTTAGCACTCTGGGCTTAGGTACCACATCATGTAACTGGGTATTAGACATCTTTACCAACAGACCCTGGAGAATTATGCACCTTTTCCATTCTAGTATTCAACACCAGAGCCCCCCGGGGCTGTGTGCTCAGCCCCCATCTGTCATTCTCTGTATCAAAGACTGCAACCCCTAACAAAGAGGACACTCAAATGTGAAGAAAGAGAGCAGCACCAACATCAGTAATTTGGATATGAAAGCACAAATCTAACACGAATAATGTGATGGATTTTGCTGGTGGGACTACCTTTACATTAGAATATGTGTGGATGAAAAAGTTTGAAAGGAGATCTTTTACTTTTTGCAAATTTGACATGCTTTGCCTGATGGCCATTCAGTGAGCTACCGGGTCGATTCAAGGCATGGCTATACCAACATGCAGTCTTGCCCAGGATTTTGTGGCCCTTGCTTCTGTATAAGTTCCCGATGTCATGCGTGTAGGCCCTGGAGAAAAAAAATCAACAGCTTACTGTGAAGATGGCTCGGCTTGCCCAGAAGCCTGAGCAGTGCTGCACTATATGGCACCTTGAACGCCCTACAGCTCCCCTTCAAAGGCCTCACTGAGGATTTTGTGGTCTTAAGAACAAGAGAGGCCATCTAGTATAGGGAGTCCAGGGATCCCAAGATAACAGTAGCTGGAATTAAGGTCCTCGCCGGCAGGAAGTGGAGTGCCAGGGAAGAATTACTGGTGGCAAAGTCTCGTCTGAGGCAGAAGACCCTAGTTGGGACCACTGCAACTGGACAAGCAGGTCTGGGCCTTTTTCCAAGCCACCATGTCAGCAAGGCCTCTAGGAAGGAGAGGCAGCAACTCCTGCTGGAAGAGGTGCATTCAGGAGTGGAAGAGGCACGGGTCAGCAGGGCAGTGGGGCTTGGCAAACAAGGAGCCTGGACAAGGTAGGGGAAAGTGGTGCAGCGGAAGACTGCCTGGTGAGGCTTCTAGTGCTCTGACTTCCACCGCATCAGGTTTTTGGTCCAGGCTGTATATGAAATCTTACCAAGCCCTTCCAACCTCCACACATGGGGCAAAACTGAGGCACCCACCTTTCTGCAGTGTGGTGGGAGGGGGACCCTGTAACACCTACTCAGCAGCTGTCCAAAAGCCCTGGCTGAGGGTCACCACCGGAGGCGCCATGACCAGGTGCTTAAGGCGGTTGCTGAAGTGGTCAGCACAGCCATTAAGACCAGTAAATTACACCCTGAGAAGAGTTCCATCGCCTTCCTTAAACCTGGCGAGAATCCCCCACCAATACAGACCAGAACATCCATGCTCTCCTCAGCCCCTGATTGGCAGCTGATAGTGGACCTCGGCAAACAGCAGAAATTCTCAGAACACATCACCCACACAACACTCCACCCCGACCTGGTAATCTCTTCAGACTCCACTAAGAATGTCATCTTGTGGGAACTCACTGTGCCTTGAGAAGAACACATTGAGGAGGCTCATGAGAGGAAGATGAGCAAGTACCAAGGACTGGTGGAGGAGTGCAGGAACCGTGGGTGGCAGGCACACTGCCAAGCCATTGATGTGGGTTGCTGAGGCTTTCTTGGCAGTTCCCTCTGCAAAGCCATGTCATCACTGGGAGCAACGAAGAGGAGAGCCACACAGTCAATCACTGAAGCCGCAGAGAAAGCCACAAGGTGGCTTTGAATTAAGAGGGGAGAACATTGGCTTGCTGCTACTGGGATGCATGCTGGGACTTGATCACCCCAGCTGGGTCACCTGGGGGAGGGGGATGTGGGGATGTTGCAAGACCCAAAACCCCCAATGACCCCAGAAACATCACTGAAGATGCATCCAAGCGCATCATAGTGTTTTTTTTTAAACCTGTGCAGCCAGAAACTGGTGGGGCGGCTTTTCAAAGATTATACGGGCAGATAGAGACAAATGGCAGGTCCGGCTTGTTTAGACTTAATCTTTTTGTGATGACTTTTCACTGCCCTACAATTGGGATTAGGTTATCATACTAGGTGTGTAAGTAAGTGTATTACAACTACATCAGTATCTTTCAAGACACAGAGAGCATTATTTTGCTGAAAAATACTCACACTCATATCATCTTTATCTGAACTTTATAACACATTCATACACAGAACAAGCATTGGGATTTTGTCCTCCACCTTTTATCATTTAAACTGCTTTAAAGATGATGTCTTTCGTGGGTAGTGCAAGGAAGGAGCCTTTTATGATGACTACCCCTTTCAATGTTAATATGTGCATCTGAGTGCTGTGTTTAGATAATCCTGAAAATATTCAGACATAAAACCTCGTCAAATACGGGTGTGTAGCCTAATTTTGTTTTGTGTTTATCAATATAAAAACCACTTAAAAATTCTTCTGTACACTTGCCAATGGTCTTATTGTCAAACATACTGTTTTTTCTCCAACAGATAAAGACTCCAATGGAGATGACCAGCAGAAGAGGGGTAAGCAGCAGGGTGGTGATGATGGCTGGAAGTACTCCTTGGTCTGTTTTTGGCTTTGCTGCACTCTTGTTTTTCTCCTCTTCCTTCTCCTGGCGATGAGGCAGGTGAACCATAGTTTGTTTCTCTTGAATGGCTGCTGTCTTGGTTATGTTAAGATTTGGCCTCCCCTTAGTTCTGACAAACGTCTCTATTTCTACACACAGAGAATAGTTGTAAATAATAGGGTTTCCACTCTATGATTTTTTTAACAAAAAATATTTGGTGAAACTAAATTGGGTGAATAACTCATGTTAAGTGACATTCTCATTAGTCAAATCAAGTCACTTTTTTACATAGCACTGGTGCAAGTAATACATACTACATGAATAAAAGAAAAGAGGATAGTACGTAATATGATACGATAATTCTATAAAATACTATTAAAGACAAAACACCGGGAGAGCTGAAATCTTGACATGAAAACAGAGTAACAAAACTGGTAATTCTGGGATACTCAAAAAAACTAAAATCATATAAAAACAATAAAAAGGCATCAGAAATCAATTAGAGGACTACAGACTGAACTAAAAGTGAATTGAAAACATAAATCAGACAATATATGATTTCTTTTTTTCCTGCAGATTTAGAGCAAATCTTAATTTTTGAAAATCAAATATAAGAATAATTCAGATTTCACTCCCAAACTGCCTGATATTGTTGAACTCCATTTTACTCACCGTCAAGTTCTTGAACCTCAATTCCAGCTTTCTTGACAGAGCGGTGTAACTCTGGAGAGGATAAAAAATGAGAACAAATGTACAAAACCCAATTCAAAAAAAGCTGAAATACTATGTAAAATGTAACTAAAAATAGAATATGTTGATTTGTGATTTCTTTTGCAAATGGATGCCTGCAACACAATCCAAATTCAATTCAATTCAATTCAATTTTATTTATATAGCGTCAAATCACAACACTTTACATATAGAGTAGGTCTAGACCACACTCTATAAATACATTTATATTTTAGATTTATAGGAATCCAACAATTGAAAGCAATTCCCACATGAGTGTGACAAATGTTGGGACATGGGCATGTTTACTTCTTTGTTACAGCACCTTTTTCTTCAACAACACTCAGTAAGCTTTTGGGATCTGAGGACACTAATCCCTGAAGTTTTGAAAGCGGAATTCTTTCCCACTCTTGCTTGATATACCCCTTCAGTTGTTCAACAGTCAGGGACCTTTGTTGAAGTATTTTGCGGTTCATAATATGCCACACATTTTCAACAGGAGACAGGTCTGCAGGTAGGCCAGTTTAGTACTTGCACTCTTTTAGTACAAAGCCACACTGTTGTAGCACATGCAGAATGTGGCTTGGAATTGTCTTGCTGAAATAGGCAGGGATGTCACTGAAAAAGGTATCTTCTGGATAGCAGAATATGTTGCTCCAAAACCTTTACGCACCTTTCAGCATTAATGGTGCCTTCACAGATACAAAGTTACCCATACCATGGCTCTAACACAATTCCATACCATCACAGCTTTTGAACTTTGTGCTGATAACAGTCTGAATGGTCCTTTTCCTCTTTAGCCAGGAGGACACAACATCCAGGTTACCAAAAACAATCTGAAATGAGGACTCGTCAGACCACAGCACACTTTTTCACTTTGCGTTAGTCCATCTCAGATGAGCTGATGTTCTTGATGTATTGCTTTCTCTCTGTATGGTGGACTCTCAACTTGCACTTGTAGATGCAGCTACAAACTGTGTTAACTAACGATGATTTTCCAAAGTGTCCCTGAGCCCCATAGCAATATCCATTACAGAATGATGTCGGTTTTTAATGCAATGCTGCCTGAAGGATCGAAGGTCACGGCTTTCAGTGTTGGTTCTCAGCCATGCCCCTTACGTGCACAGATTTTTCTGGATTCTTTGAATCTATGATGATACTATGGACTGTAGATGGTAAAATTCCAAAATTCTTCACAATTTTTGCATTAAGGAATGTTGTTTTTTAACTGTTAGACTATTTGCACACGTAGTTGATCACAGATTGGTGAACCTCACCCCATCCTTGCTTGTAACTGATTGAGGCTTTCAGGATGCTCCTTTTATACCCAATCATAACACTATCACCAGTTTCTAATTAACCTGTGGAATATTGCAGGTTTTTTTTGAGCATTCCTCAACTTTACCGGTCTTTAGTTAACCCTGTCCCAATTTGCCTATCCCACGCATCAAATTCAGCATGAGTGTATATTTCCCCTGCAAAAGACAAATAAATCAATTTTATGAATTTTAAGGTTAAATATCTTGTCTTTGTGCTGTATTTAATCGAATATAGACTAAAAAAGAATTGCAAATCATTGTATTCTGTTCCTATTTACATTTTACAAAGCGTCTCAACTTTTTTGGAATTGGGTAGTTATTTAGTTAGTTGAGTAGTTATCAGCATTGGACACAAATTAACAACATTACAAACATATTACAGGTAGAGAATTCATCCATAAACGCAGATGAGAATCGATTTTCTTATTTACCAATATCTTGAAGTGAACTGGGATTTTACTTAATGCATAGACACTAGATGGATCTCGAACATGAAAATATTTAAGAGTTCAAATTCATTGTAGCTTACTCTCAGCGGTAAACTTGAAGACTGACTTGTTGTCTGCATCCCCCACAAAGACACTGCCATCGCTCGTTACAACTATGTCATGAGGCATTTTAAACTTCTGCAAATAGAGAAAAAAAACAGACTTAGAAACAAAAAAGAATCACCACCATCTAAAAAGACTAGTTTTCAATTAATAATTAGATAAGGGTTAGATAAGTGTGTGTTTAATATAATCAATCAATCAGACTTTATTTGTAAAGAGCACAATGTAACCCAAAGTCCTTTACAAAATAAAACGACTCAATCAATTATCCTCACACCCCTCTGAACACACAAACACATACAGAGAGACACACACCATCCACACACAGCAAAAACAACTATATTGTAATTTAGAGACTGAGGAAACATCAGGAACTGCCAAAAAGCTTTTATAAGTATCATATATTATAAACAAATATGAACATATACATGTCCTAAAAAAGAAGATTAAGATAAAGTAAAAATTTAATAAAACACTACAATAAAACACAGTAAAACACGAAGTGAAGAATGGAATTGAAAAAAAAAATGAAGATAAAAATAAATGTGTGACTGTGAATGTATAGCTGTTTGCCATGTGTTTGCCTGGTCTCACACCTGGTCTCAGAAGCATACCGTGTAACTGAAACATTTCTTATTCATTCAAGCTACAGTACTTTTCTGTGTATCATTCATCCACAAAAATGATGTCAAGGTGGTAGCTGGCTAAGTTACTGTCTTTGTCTCACACTGCTTACACCAGTGTTTAAAACAGGAAGATCGTTTGTATTCATGTTGGTATCAAAGTGGTTACCTTTTGATCTGGGTTGAAGGTATCCAAAATATCTGTGGTTGAATAATCTATTACAACACCTCTGAGTGGAGCTGAGTGATACGGAGAGTCGCCATTTACTGCGTAGATCAAGCCATCTTCATGCATGCATGCACATCCACATAACACACACAAACACACACACACACACACACACACACACACACACACACAAACACACAAAAGTTATTGATAAGGACTTACACGATATAAAGGGATTTCCTGAAATAAAAACAATTTGTTAAAGGTGTAGTCCAGCAGTCCCCAACCTTTTTTTACGCCATGTAAGACAATATTTTCATGGACCGGTCTTTAAGGTGTGGGGGATAAATATGTTGAAATAAATTGATACAACCGGCATAAAATAAATATAAGTGCATAAAAATACAATTCACTATTACGTTGAGTCATTACTTATTACGTTACTCATTTTTGCTAGCTTGAGGGCTTAACTGAGGTGACATACCAGTGACTTAGGCGAGCGTCTGGTCTTAACCTGTGTCAAGAGGCACAGACGGTTGTAATTGGGTGAGAATCAGGTTATTTTTCAAAATAAAACATCTTTCAGAATCTGATCATCAATAATGTTTTTTCTTTTCTGTGCGGCCCAGAACCGAATAACAAACAGACCAGTACCAGTCCGCGGCCCTGTGGTTGGGGACCGCTGGTGTAGTCTAGCACTTCAGGTAAAGATATCCTGCCTTTTACACTGTGGTATTGGTCAAGGTCATAAACACTGAATTCTCATTTCCCACACTGCAATTTTACAGCTCTGTCAGCCGGAACCTCTGAACCTGTGTTAGTTTCCCGTTTGTAACACAAGTCATCTTAATTACATCTGAACCCAAGCCAAAATAACAGGATTACTTTATTATGACATCATCAGGTTAGGTTGGGCAAAAATGCAAAAATCTTGCCTTGTAAACCTTTCTATTGCTGCACTTTATACCACTGTATCGCCCAACCTACATCAGGGTTATTTCATTGTATGAAACAAATGTCCTCAACAGTCTTGGAGGAATTTATGCCATTTCTCACAAGCCGGGCAGTCCTAACCATGATTTATAAATTGAAAATAAAACTGAAAAATTGCAGTGCCACTTTTAAATTTTCAAGATTTTAGATTTAAAAGCCAAATAAATAAAGCCAAGCACACCTAATGGGGAGATACACAAGGTGTTAAATTGTTCCATAGCCACAGTTTGGCTTTACAACTTAGGAACAAGAACACTAAAGTGAAAGAAAAGAGGACAGTGTGATCACGGTCTTTGGCCAGCTTAGTAAGTCAACTTACCTCCAACAGGGCTGAAAGTAATGGCAAACACTTCCCCTCCAAACTCCTCTTTCTGTATTTCCTTGACAAACACTCCAGTTTCAGCTATGAAGCACTGGATACGTCCGTTCTCTCTATCAGCAACGCAAATTTCATGCTTTTCGGGCAGAAACACCAGGCTGTGTGGGATTCTGAATGGTATATGGCTCTTCCTGTCTGATGAGCCTTAAGTCGGAAGAAAAAAAGAAAAGATATTTGAATGTGCAGGGTGTATTGTATTGTTTAGGGAGGTGGCACCAATCATGTGCATTCCTACTCAATAAATGCAGTGTATAACATTTTATCTATGAAGAAAACAGCAATATGAGCAAATGTAGCTTATAGTCTTTTGTAAATTATAACAAAAATTCGAAAAGACATTACCAAAAGGATGTAAATTTGGAAACAGAAATCTACAATCAGAATTAACTTTGGAAATCACTGATCGGTCTAACCACCAACACCACACACTGATTAATGCTAGTATGTAATACAAGAGGATGAGTAAAAAAGGCACATTATTTGAAAAAACAATGTGTCTCAAGCAATAACACTGGTCAACCTGATGCAATAATAATAATAATAATATTATTATTATTAATAATAATAATAATAATAATAATAATAATAATAATAATAATAATAATAATAATAATAATAATAATAATAATA
>JAPZDV010000207.1:0-14059 GCA_029814665.1 Acanthurus lineatus
TTTCCCCAAATTAACTTTCTGTAACAAGGAGAAAAGGGTGTGTGTGTGTGTGTGTGTGTGTGTGTGTGTGTGTGCGCTTGTGTGTCGTCCTTGACTTCTGGCAGAGAAGATGAATGAGCTGTAATTAAGCTGATCCAGAGATAATCGCAGGAGGAGAAGGAGAAGGAGAGTGAAGGTCAGGAGGAGAAGATCAGTGAAACTTAAAACCTCGACGGTTAAAAAAAATGTTTTTAGTGAAAAAACGTAAGTTTGAGTCAACGGAGTGAACGAATTTCAACCTGTCAGCAACTAAAACACCACTTCAGTCCTGCTGCACAACAACCGTGCAATAATTAATGTGCAATGAGATGCTTTTGCATTTTTGCTGCACATTTTTGCTTTTCTACTGCAAATTCTCCAAACACTGTTTATTCAGACTGAACATAATGCACATATTCACAAATATAGATGCACATATTGTATTTGATTCATATTCCTTATTGTAATTTTATTCTTACATGTTATTAAATAAATATATTGTATTTAATGTGTGTTCATATCTCACATATTCCCACTTCTGTTCTTGTTTCTGAGGTTTTGTTCTCAAATTTTGTCTGGATTTCTGTGTTTCTTTCTCTCAGTTTGGTGTCGAGTCTGATTCTCTGTTTTAATCCCATAAATCCTGAGTTTAATCTCTGAGTTTAGTTTCTGATTTTAGTTTCTGACTGTGAAGAAAAACACTGAGTTCATTCTGATGTTAGTTTCCAAGTTCAGATGCTGAATTGAGCTTCTGAGCTCATTTCATGTTTGTGGATTAAAGATTAGTTCATGTTCAGGTTTTGTGTTGATTTCCTGAGTTTTCTTGAGTCGGATAGATTTTATTTTTGGTGTTTTGCTCCGTGGTTTGACTTAAATGTACTGATTTTATCTGCTTTGTTCATTGACTCAGCGTTTGTTCATCTTCGTTTCTCTTGAGTTTCTCAGATTAGTTCCTAACTTTTGTTCTTGAGTTGAGTTTCTGGTTTTATTTCCTGACTTGATTCCTCGAGTTCGAGCTCCTCGGCTTTAGTTTCTGAGCTCAGCTGCTCCAAAAGGCTCATCTGAGCAGGAAAATGGACGGAGAGCAAGAAAACAATCCGTCTCTGAAGAAGCTGCGTCCATGTTTTCTTCCCGTCCTGACTTCCTGCTCGGTCGTCCGGCCGGTGGCGGCTGTTTGCTCTGATCGATCGGCTTCCTGTGGTGGAAAAACTCTGCGGCTCGTCATTGATCAGGGACGCTGCATGGCTCTGTGTGTGTGTGTGTGTGTGTGTGTGTGTGTGTGTGTGTGGGACTCAGATTGTGATGAAACGTGATGAGAGGAAACGCTGCGACGCGGCGGCGGCTCAAAGGGGGGAGCAGCTGCAGAGGTTCATCCTCCACAATGAGCCTCCTGCTGGGAGCCACAGAAGAAGAAGAAGAATGGGAGGACGGAGGAGGAGCTACCAGCAGGAGGAGGTGAGCGAGGACAGATTACACTGCTGCACACACACACACACACACACACACACACGCAGGCTGCCACATCCACACACTGTAGTTTCTTTTTTCAGTCTTGCAGAAAAAGTAAAAAACGACCTTCATCAGTCACATTTTGTCCAAAAATCCACATTTTTAAACTTTCAGAAAGTTTCTTCTTCGTGGTTTCATGCGTCTGTCGTCTCTGTTCATGTTAAAGCCTGCGGGAGCGTTTATGCACATCAAAATATTCCTTTTGTCTCTTATTTTAACTTATAATCAGCCAATTATCACTTTTATTTCTCTATTAAGAAGCTAAAGCTAATGTTTTTCTTCCGTTCAAACCTCAGTGATTATTTCACATTAAATATGAGAGAATTGTTAAAACAGGATTTAACATTCAAATCTAAACGAGATCCTGAAGATGTGTGTGTTTGAAAGCAGAAAGATGTCAATCAAATTAACACATTGAGCCTGACAATCTTACTGTCACACAAGGTTTGGTGATAATTACATTAATTTGAAACTCTGCTTGTGTGGACGAGAGTTTTATGAGAAAAAAGGAGGAAAAACCTCATTTAAAAAATATGTTTTTTTGATGATGATGAACATTTTTCGCCCAAAAGTTCTTTTTTTTTTTGTCCTAAAACTGTTTGTGTGTTTTCATGGAGAGAAAAAGCTCTGATTCAGCGAGTTTCATCCACATGAGGACAGGTGATCAGTCAGCACACCTGAGGACCAGGTGTGTTTCCAGGTTATTTAAACCCGCCTGCAGTGAAGCTCTGCAGAAGCTGCTGCTCTCTGATCTCCTTTCACACACAAACTTTCACATCTTTCCTCTTTGTTAACTTCTGCAAAACGTGTTTCTCTCTTTTTGTTGAAACCAGTTCATCATGAAAAAATCATTTTAAGATTTTTCTCGTTCTGTCGTCTGATCTCCAATCAGCTTCACCGTCTTCAGCCTCGTTAGCTGCACAGCTTCAGCTTCTGTCGTCTCTGAAGTGTCTCTGCTGGATGAACTGCTGTGAAACTCTGCAGATGTAAATGATCGAAGCCTGTGTTTTCACACACACACACACACACACGTCGTGCTGATAAAAAAAAAGGCCACTGGCAGTCCTGCATCATCATAACTGTATCACAAGTAAACAAGAAACCAAAATGGCGCCCTTAATTTGAAGGTCGTCTGGTTGATGTCACTTCCCTTAAATCTGCTCAGTCTGAATGTCAGAAAGAGCTCAGACTCTTTATGTTTCGGCTTTTGAACAAATGTTTGAAAACTTTATTCATTTGTAATGTTTATGTGTGTGTTTTTTATTTTTTATTTTTTTGTTTTTGAGAACCAATGTCAGTGCCTCCTCCTCCTCTTCCTCCTCCTCCTCTTCCTCCTCCTCACAGAACTCTTAACAGCCAAATTCAGCTCTGGATTAAATCAGAAGAAAAAGCTGCCTGTTGTGTTCAAACGTTTCGCTCTCATCTTTCAAAAAGTGCGTTATAAATAAAGTTTATTTTATCAGTGTTGGTTGTCTGGTCTTGGGTTGTAGTTCCGCCCTGCAGCCACAGGGTGGCAGCACTCTCCCTGCATGCCAGCAGCTTGTCTGTTAAAGGTCAAATTCCTCAGTTGGAGCCTGTTTCCTTCACTAAACACTGCAGTGATAAAAGTCCTGAGAGTTTAATTATCAAAACAGATCAAAAAACAGTACAAACAAATGTCCAGATAAGTTTATTTAAAGATAATTTAAATCAAGAAAACTCATAAATACCAACACTCACATAGGTCACTGTTAATCACTAGAATCTGTCGCTCATATAACTAAAACACATCTTAGCAGCATAAACACACTCGGTGCGGCTCTTCAGTCTCTTTTGGATGATTTCATTTGACCCGGTGAGTCGGAGAGGAAACGAGTCCAGATTCTGTTTCCTTTCGCTGTCAGTCTGTTTGAGCTCAGAAAGTGTGAGACGGACCGAGTGTCTCCGTATGAATACACTTCAAATTATGAGGCAAGTCCCTCAAGAGGGTCACGAGGCCAATCCGAGGGGTAGAGGGAAGATTAACTGGAAAGGAAATCAGAAAAAAAGTTATGCTGTCTGTTTTTTTGACTTCTTTTCTTCTTCGGGCTTTAAATGTTTTCTTTAAGTTGAAATTTATGGAGTTTAGAGGGAAAAATGTGTCATAAAGGCCTAAAAACGAACCACTGAGAATCCAAAACTGAAGAAACTTTTTCATTTTGACAAACTTTTAAATTATCTAAAGTAACGATGTTTTTTCTATTTGAAATGCAAAGCAACTCACAAAGAAAGTGTATTTTTTCCAAAATATTGAGAAGCAGTCGGAGAAAATGGACAAACTCAAGTAAATACAACTTAATTGTACTAAAATACAATATTTTTGTTAAACTTTTTTATAACTCCCAAAAAGACAAAATAGTTACATTATACATATGAAATAATACTAAAGTGTCTCAGTCATGTTGTACAAAACATGTTTGATAAATCAGGTCTTGGATCTAAAAGCATCATACTGAACATAATTACATTTGTTGCATGTAATCTCAGATTTATATCATTCATTGTTCTATTGTCCGTGCAGGACTTCAAACTGCTCGGCCAAAAGTCACGGCACTTTCCAGGAAGGTGAAACTCCCAGCGGGGCGGCGGGTTACACTCTTATGTTTTATTGTTTACTTAAGCCAAGGATGAAGTGTAACGCACTGACCCTGAGTTATTCCAGCCAAAGCCAAACTTAATTTCCATCTGTCGTGTCTCAGCAGCGTCGCGGTGAAAAAGGAGCACCGATTCAGCTCTTTGACAGGATTTCCTCTGCGGGAGGAGCGACAGCTGACAAATTTATCACCGTTTTCACCTTCGACCTGCTCAGAAAGTACACAGGGAAAAAAAAACAAGAGAGAAACATTAATTATTTGGATCATAAAAAAGGTTTTTATTAACATAAACAGATGAATTATGTTTTACAAGCCTGCTGAAGCTCATTAATGATTGAAGTGCTGCTGCAGTCACTGATGTAAAGGCGGCGCAGCACATCGGGGCCCTGAGGCCTTTAGGGGCCCTGAACGATTATCGAACATTAAAAACCTCTTTACCATGAATGTGCAACACGTTTGTGCTTCACACGTGGTTTTGTATTTTTGTTTACATGTCAGTGTGAGTTTCTGTGAGCGTGAGAGAGGATTTCAATAAAAAATGTTTCCACACATTTATGTTACGATGCTGTTAAAAGTTAAACCTCTCAGGATTTATAGGAACTTATTTGTAGAATTTGGCAAAAATAGAATAAAATATTCATAAGTAAACACATAGTTACCTTGAGTTAAATGACAGATTTCTATTGAAAATTGTTGCGAGGATTTAGGATATTTTAAGTTTTTACTAAAACATACAAAAATAAACTGAGGTCTTTTTCAGACATTTTAAAGTGGAAATGTTACTAATTGTATTCAATTAACAAATAAAAAGATGTGACACAATGTGCTTCACAAAGAGAAAAAAACACCAAAATGTCAAACATTTGGTTCATTAAAATCAACACAGATGAAGAATGAACAACCAGAGATCAAATAAATGATAAATCACTAAACTTGTTCTTGGTTGTAAAAAAGCTTGCACATAATGACACATTTAATTTAACCGGCCAAAATAACAGGAAAAAACACACACTGTCTCAAATGAAATTAATTAAAACCAGAAACTCGTAGTAGAATTGAGTCATCTAGAAGCATTTTAGTGTTTTTCCATTGGGAACATTTCCTGCTGGGAGGAATTCAAAAAAAAAAAACAAAAGAAAAGCCCCTCCCCCCTTCTTCAGCACTCGCTCTGATTGATTTGATTTAATTTAAACCATCTGAATGCAGCTTTATTCTTTAAACGCTCCTCCTCACACACAGAAAACCATCGTTAAGAAAGTGAAAGCAGTGAAACCTTGATGTTTCTTCTGATCGGGAACATGAGCTGTGGGTTGCACATTAATTCTCAGGGTGGCATTTCCTGCTCTGAAGCCGACGGCTCTGGCACCGCCGGCAGATGCAAACATCCTGTTTCAGGCTGTTCCTTCTGAAATCCGCACATTTCTGCACTCTGGGCTTTTCCAGCCATATCATAAAGTACATTCACAGGAAGCTTTGCCTCGGGCGCCTCCAAGGCTCCACCTTAAATATCTTTAATCCGCTCACAGGATGGGAATGAGTCATCCAAGATCTTTCTCTGATTACTGTCTCATTGTTGCATGTGTGCATGCGCAGCTGCAGCCCCGTCAAACACGCAGTTCTGGGAAGATCCACCACGAACCTGCAACCGGACGCATGTCCTTTGTGCCAGTTGTCAGTATTGTGGGACTGAAGTCAGAGATATTGATGCATCAATAAATAGTTTATTTAAAGTCTATGAGAAGCTGCTGCACATGTTGCATTAAAGTTGAGACTGTTGTCGTCATTAATGGGATAAAATGCATCTATAGTTCAAACCAACAACATTACAGTTACAGTTGTGGTTAACTTTGTTTTTCCTGCAGACTCTCAAAACATTATAAAACTCGTTCTGACGACACAAAATGTTGTTTTGTCTGCAAAACAATAAGATGGAATAAAAAACAGCCACAAAATGTCCCCATCATCGTTAAATGTGTTCCTCAGTGTGAGTGCACTGAAGCACCGAGTCGACTCAGAAACACGTTTTACAGCACTGATGTTTGTTTTAAGCTGCATTTTATGGACAGTTCAACATTCCTGCCCCGACGGATCAGCGCGAACACACGTTTCTACATGACAAGACAACAAACACACCACAGGAGGGGGGGGCGCACCTGCTGGGGAGGTTTCACACCAACATTAAACCAGTTTCAATCCAGTTTGTGCTCCTGATTTTAAACCTTTCTGAGTATTACAACCACTCTTAAAAAAAAAAAGTATTGCTAACCAAAAAGTGGCTCAGAAAACAGATTTCCTGTAATCAGCAGGTTTTTCCTCACAAACAAAGAGGGTGTGTCAAAATCACAGCGCCCTCTGCTGATGATGCATCCGTGATTACAACAAACCTGCTTCAAACTTGCAGAAACACAGGCTGGTTCCCTGGAAGGCATCAGATTTTTAAAGGATCCTGATCAGAACCAGTTAAACTATCGGAGCCTCTGAAAGCCTCCAGCAAACTGCTCATGACAAGTTTGTTACGTAAAACTTTATTTAAACTGTTGAGCTGAATGTCGGAAAGTGTTTTACTAAAGAAACAAGGCAAAGAATATGAAAACAGATCAACAAAACAAAAATCACCCCCCCAAAAAATATAAGAATAAAAAGGAAGATCTGCAAAAGTCTGTTTAAGGGAATTTTCACACCTGAAAGTCCGTACGAAGGTTTCATGTTTTTGTCACATTGTTTACATTCGGTTTCACACTGTTATTATTCAAACAGACTAACGGACTTTACGTGACAAATCTACGTCATATCGTCATCAAGTACGTGGGTTGTGTGTCTCCGTACTTTACTCTGATTGATTTGTTGGCGTCTGACGTCAGCGTGTTGAAAATGTCGTTTCGTAGTTTGATTGTAGCTTTATGAGTTTTTTCTAATTGGCCCTTAATAAATTCTTCAGACCAAATGTTAATAAGACTTTTGGTCTCCTCGTCCCTCTATGTAGTTTTTTTGGCTCATATTTGTTTTGGTTACAATTACCTGGTTTTTCTTTTTCCGGGTATTCTGCTGTAACTTCCTGTTATTGGTACGAAGGTCCGGAGGTCATAACTTTTGTTTTCACACTGGATTCGAACCAAACTGGGATTCAGTTTGATCCGGACTCAGACCACCTCTTTTGGTCGGACTGAAGTTTGACTGTTTGGACCGCAGGAGGTTTCACACCTGCTGTTTTGGTTCAGATTAAATTGAAAAGTTAAAAAGTCCAGATCAAACAAGGTAGGTGTGAAAGTGCTTTGAGTTAAAATCCCGAAAAAAACAAAAATTAGAATTACAGCATCTTTTTTTTTGATTTGCATTTTTAATTTGGAGCAAATGCAGAAGCATTTCGATCAAAAAAAAGATTCAGAACCAGAAAAGCTGGTTCCCACTTGGAACAAAACAAAGCAGGTTCACCTTAAACTGTACATTAGTGGTCCAGTGGGGTCATAAACCAGGTAGTTTGACCAAAAAACACCACAAGAGTCTGTCTGACCGTCAGTGATCACAACAACCTCGAGCTGGACTCTGAATCTGATGAGCCAGTGAAAAATAAGTTGAGCTCATTGTCACAGAGGACGTTGAACCAAACGATCCAGGAAGAGGAACAATGGAGACAGGATGAGATAACGGTGATTTAGCATCTTCGGCCTCATATTTTCAATAGAAATGCAGTTTCTGTTCAGAGCTAATAAAGCCAAACTTTTGAGGCAGCGAGAAGTGATTTGACTCTGGTTTCATTTCTTGTGCCCGGCAGCTGGATGCAGGTGAGGCCTAATTTTAATAACTGCAAACAGGAAACCTGCAGATTCTTCAGCAGATGCTCTCACTTCCTTCACATTCTGCCCATCTGCCCTTTAAATGAGAGAGAAATGTCAGTCTGAGAAAAATAAGAGTTCAGTCACCTCATACGAACTCGTCTCTGAGACGCCTGAACTTCAAAAAGCTGCTCTAACAGCTTTAACTCTTCTGGTTTCAGACTGTTTACTTAACTGATAAAAAAGAGTAAAACTTCTCCATGAAAAGTAAAAGTTTATTCAAAATCAAACACATAGACAAGAATGTTTTGAATGGAGGTTGTGTGAGTTTCTTCCCCAGAGATGAGCTGGAAATTCCCCCTGAAGCCTTGAAATCACATATCAAACATCACGTGACCTTTGTAATGTTTTCTTTTCCATGAGCTGATTCGTCAGTTTGACCTTAAAGACGAATGTAAAGAAAACTTCTCTGCAGATGCTCGTCTCTGCACGATGAACCGATGAAAGGAGTCACTTTTAATAACTGACGAACCCCCAGGAGATAAATTTCTCTTTCAGCCATCGAATGAAAACAAAAAACACCGATAAGATCGACATGAGCAACATGTTTCACTGTGATTAAACAAAGATGGATCAATGATCTCTGTGATGGGAAGTCATTAATCACATAAACCAAATGATGGTGCATAAACATCTTTTACTCAAACATTTCCATTCTACTTTAAAAATCTACTCAACTACATTTTCAGAGGAAATATTTAACGTTTTACTCCACAAAATTCATCTCACCACGACAATAAGCCTTTGACTTTAAAATGTTTTTGCTTCATGACTTTTTAAATTAAATGATCAAACATCTCAAAACAAAGAAAACTGAGATAAAGTCTCAAACATGAACACAAATATGATCAGAAAAGCTTTGTCTCATTGTCTTCTGTCTCTTAGTAATCATCTGGTGACTCTCAACAGCAAAGTGAATAAATCCTCGATTAAACTTCAAGCTGGTTGTTAATTAAATTCTATTAAATGGAACATATCAGTTATAAAAATCTAGGTTTTACATTCATTAATCATTTGATACTCAAAAACAAGACTTTTTTATGCCAAAATGTGCTTTAGTGATCTGCAACACAAACCAGAACGTCTCATTTTATTTCTTATGTAAATACAGTAAATAATGCTGAAACTTATACAAATTTGTGTCAGTGAAAGTGAAAGATCCTCCTCTCAGCAAACGCACCCTTCCTCTTTTTCCCTCCTAAAATAATAATAGTTTTCACCCTCTTTCTTTGCCCCTCCTTGTAGCTTTTAAAACTTTCTCACAGTCCCTTCAGGGGCCCTGAGATTCATCTACTGAACTGTTCAAACTTGTCTGAGCTTCAAACTAACGTCCCCATCATTAAAAATGTCTTTATGCATCTCTACCTCCTCAGTCTAACTGACACAAAGACACACAAATTTCCTGTTAAATGTAATCAAAATGAAACTTACCAGCCGTTTGGCGTCACGGACCCGTTCAGCAACACGATGAGTAATGGGATTGTTTATGTATTGCACAACCTGCAGCCCAAAGATTCACTTTTCACTTCAGCTGTTATTTAACTGTGTGAGTGTCTGAGAACATGCAACTTTTGACTTTTTGGACAGTTTATCTCAATATACTTTTTGATCAATTAATCTTAAAGTTATATTAAAAGAAAAGAAGTGCTTTATGTTCGTTTTTGTGCAGTTCAGACAGAATTTCTCAGAGAAAACCTTTTGTCTGAAAACATCATCAACTATGAATGAAATACTGATTTCAAAAACAGGTAATTAGTTATTAGTTAGTTTATAAAAATACACAAAAGGGATGGAAAAAAAAAAGATTTTAATAAAGATGAACAAAGGAGCACAATGTGGTCTCATATTTGTGGTTTATCTGAAACATGAGCCGACAGGAAAAACAAAAGGCTAAATAAAGTACAGTTATACTGTATTTCAAACTGCAAAAATGTGTATAATTGTTGCAACTATGGTGGATTTTTCTTTGCACAGGTGAACTTAATCAGATTTTTCCACATTAAGTTTAAGTGTTGTGAATGTTTAAGTGTAGATTTGTGCCTCACGTGAGTCCTGATATTGAATGCAAAGCTGAATAGTCCAACATGGAGGAAGCTAAGCTAGCCTGGTTTATTAGCTAAGCAATACTGCAAACTTTTATTTAAATACAGATTATACGATGCTCCTGAGAGGATTTAAGCGCAGTAAAAAGAAACGATGGTGTCAAAAAACCTGAATAAAACTGTGGGAACTTTTTTATCCTGCTAACTTTGTTTTTGTGTGAGCTCTCTAGTTTTCAAACTTTGCTGTTAGCTAGCGGCTGCTACGTCCATCACCTGAGTGAAGGTGATGGTTTGGTTTCAGAGAAAATATATGTTTCAGTTATATTTATTAAGAATTAAACAAATAAAACAAGCAGCAGTGTTTCCTTTGATGGACATGTGATGCTTCATTAAATATTAATGTTGTATTAGAACTTCACTGCAGAGAAATGGGCTTTACAGCCATAAAGCAAAAAAGATAGAAGTGCTTCATTTAACCCAGAGTAGTGTCTTCTCAGGCTCCATCAGTCTGTTGGCAGCCTGAGAGCAGTTTGAACCTTTGGCTAAAAACAACCGCAGTGCACTTTTCTCTGCACCACTAACTGCTGCTGGAGGCAGCTTAGAGAAGCATGAACATTTCATCATGTCATCCTTCGTGTTACGCTTGCTAAAACACGGCTGGAGGCATGTTGGGGCTGCCGTCAGTGCTGTTTCCGTCCACGTTCATCCACACAAACGTCTGAGCTGCTCTTCTGACTCTCCCACGAGACGAACCGACAGATCAATAAACATATTCCAATCACAGGGTCGTTAAAGACCTCAGATTCTGGTTCGTCTCTCCTTGTTTCCTCTGGGACACATTTTAAAGGATGGAAACATCCTTGCTGATGGCTGAGCTCAGACGATGGGAGGACGAGGACGAGGACGAGGACGAGCGTAATTAGCCCGCTGGACTGAAGCCAAGAAGAACTTAGAAGTTAATGGTTTGTGGTCTGACTTGCGGTTCTTTTCTGTTTAATGTAAACTGTTTCAATTCTCATTAATTCTATCAAGAAGAAGAAACATGATAAGCTGCAGTAAAGTGAAAAACCATCCCATCAGAGAGGAGACAGATGTTTTTAATTATTTGCATCCTGACTGTAAACAAACCCTGGAGGAGAGCCCACAGCGCCCTCTCTTGACCATCTCATCTCTTATTTTGCCAGAAGTTGAGTGTAAAAAACTGGTCCAAACGAGCTCAGTTTGGTTCAGTAAGATAAAAACCTACATCATTCAAACTAAAGACATGAAATATCTGGTCTGCATTGTGTAACATGCTGAGCTCCTGCAGAGCAGCTTCATGTCTTTACCTCCATGTTCTAACCAGAGATGACAGATAGTTACAGGAAGTAGTTGATAAGTTCCTGGCCAACAGGGGAAGGAGACGGGTCATACATCGTTTTTAGAAAATTAAAAGCTTAAATACACTTAAAGCATTTTTCTTTTTGTCCTTAAAGGCACAACTGTCCACTCTAACTGTCCTATAAATTTACAGATGGAGGACAAACTAAAGGACAAACCAACATTATGAGTCTCAGTGCTTCAGAGATGATGATGGTGATGGAGGGCTCTGCAATTGCTAATGTGCATCATGCAGTAAACCTGTGCCAAAGCATCAACGTTCCTCATGTCTCTTACTTATTAATGTTTTTCCCTGCTTTTATTTTTCCATTAGTGTGCTTCACCGACATGAGCATGCTAATGACGGCTGTGTGTCGGTGGATGCAGACGGAGACATAAAGCGGAGTACACGACTCGGCTAATGTGATTGAAGCTATCGGTCATCTGCAGGTCAAGCAGAGAGAGATATAACGCAGTTACAAAGCCCTGGACCAAATCCACTCTAACATGATAAAACAAGGCGGGCCGCAGACCGAACATGCACCATCATTCATCTCCTGCAAGATTCACTTATAAATGGAAATCAGGCACCAAGCTTCACAAAAATGGGGAGCAAGTAAAGTAAGTAAGTAAGTAAAAAAAGGAGCATGTAAGATCATTTCATTTTCACATTCATGCACGTGGGATGGTTTCAGGGTTCGGCTGATCCGTGATGCCTGCATGCACGTGACAGCTCATGTGCACGTGTACATTGATGTTTAGATCAAAAGATCCTAAACAAACAGGCTTGATTCATGACCAGACTCGCCTGCCGCACCTGAGGATCCTCATGACCACATGCACCACTTTCAATGTTGCTGCAAAGATCATCTCTTTTTAGATACATTTAATTGAACTTGTACAAAAAGAAATATGAAGATTTAAGGTGCAGAATTTAAAGAAATCTTCGGATGACATTTGTGCTCTGCAGAGGATGAACTCCTCCGATTTCAGACACATGCTGAGCTTTTCTTTAGCAATATCCAAGTTATGAAAATTACAGCGTTTGTGAGAAAACTAACGGAGGAAAATATTGCCGTTGACTCCAACTAGAGGATGAATCCTCATGATTTTGATGTTTTGAAGTCCAGAAAAAGTTGCTTAGCATCAGCATTCACTTGCTGGATTTCTGGCAAAAAAAGATGAATATTGATGGTTTCCAGAGGAGGAACCCTGAGAACTTTGACTTCTGGCCTTTCCTCCAACCATCAGGACTGAAGTCCCACTTGCACAAAAAAAATCCTCCATATCTAATGGTTTAATTACAATGACATTTACTGAGCAAATATATAGGAACCCCTATAAAATCAAGATTGTGTTCAGTAATTGAATAATTAAGAATAATGAGTCTGCAAAGATCTGATGTTGTAATGCAGCTAAATTTAGTTAGCTCGAAGCTTTCTCTGCCAACGTTAAGTTTTTTGTGTCAGAGATGAAGACAGAGTGCCGCTGGCGAGGAGTGGATACCAAATTGGATTATTTTGCACGATCGGTGAGTGCATCCTGTGCATGCCTCCTGCTTCCTAACGCTTAACCAGATTTGATGATTGAATAGAGTGCACCTTTTCTTTTCATAGTATGAACCCAGACAGACCCAGAATAGTAATGAGCACCAGCGTCTCTCAGTTGTGCCAACTGGACATACTGTGATTTATTAGACTGGAGGAGCAGAGGATGATGCGGGGGATGGGTCAAGAAGTTTGTTGCTGGCATGTGTGAGAACGTAGAGGCTTTGATTTCCTCCTGTTTTCAATGTTTTTTCACAGAGGGGCTGAGGTGGCTCTTCTTCAACAGGTTGTGTCATGTCCTGTTGTTTTAATCCCCCACATCTTTTGTCCTCAGCAGGCAGACGGAGCACACAAGTGGAGCATTAAATAAATGACTTAATTAGTCCTGACTTGTTACGGCAAAGTTCATCTGCCTTCAGAACGACAAGAGGTCTGCGGTCAAGAAATTGCAGATATTGTAAAGTAGGTGCATTGAATTGAGGGTTCGTGCAGGTAAAAGAACCAGGTGTTCAGTGCCAACAGTCTGCTGAATCTCAGACCAGCTGGGAAAAATCCTTTAAGTAAACCTTTTTACAACAAAACAAAGCTGCCGAGCAGGTTGGTAAAGAAACATCTGTCAGGATGGACTCTGTCAGCCTGCGCACAGGGTTTGTCTTCATGTATCCAGATACTCTCTGAAAATTGATATTTTCCGCCTAGAAAAAAATAAAAGGTGTTGCACAACCTTTATTTTACAAAATATTTCTGTTCACACTGAAATGCATAAACAAATCCAAACTCTTAAACATGGATTCAGCTCATTCATCATCTTTGATTGCAGGTCTTCTTGCATAGCTACTTTTCTTAAATATGTTTTAAAATATGTCTAGTTTGTGAGAAAATCCTGAAAAATTCTGAATGAAAAGGAAAAACCTGTAACCTCATATATAAACCTGAGTTGTGTCAGGTATATTTATGCCAGTCTTATCACGGAACGCTGAACATTCATTTTTACCGTTAAAAATGATTCTTTACTTTCCTCACCAACATAAATGGGTATTTGCAGCTGAACTGGACAGTGAGATTTGAACACTGCAAACTTCAAACAATGCTTGATAGATTATTACACTGTTAGGAGAGAAATCCAAAAGATGAGCCAG
>JAPZDV010000208.1:0-14053 GCA_029814665.1 Acanthurus lineatus
TCTATATGTAAAGTGTCTTGAGACAACTTTGTTGTGATTTGACGCTATATAAATAAAACTGAATTGAATTGAATTGATTGATGAACAATTAATTTGTAAATGCTGATTTACCTAAGACCCTAAATTTTCCCAGGTATCAATGCTGTCTTCTTATCTAGACAATAAAAAGCTAAATATCGCTCATCATATACTGAACAAAAAATGCATGTCATATTCCTCAGTCAATGATTTATTGTACCATTTGAAAAACAGTGCAGTTAATTTCTTCTTTTTTGTAGTATGAAAAATAAATTCTGCATAATAAATTAAATAAAATATGTCGTCCACTTCAACATGAAATTAAATTTTGCACTGGCTCATCTGTCATGTGAAACATCATCAGCACAGCAATAAATTTTGACTGGAAAATGAAATAAAATATTATGTAAGCTTAGCCGACATATTATATAAAATATTACAGAAAAATTATCATGAAAAAGGAATTTATACATAAAAACCCTCGAACACACACACACACACACACACACTCACACACACACACACACAAAAAAAATCACATACACACAGTCGACTGTGTGTTGATGAAGGTCACGGTGATGATGAGGAGAGTCTGAATCTGTGGTTTGAAATGAGATCAGCAGACGAGATGAAACAGAAATTAAAGAGGTTTTAAAAACTCTTTATTCACTTATAATAAATTTCCTGTTAAAAACTTTGAAATTTGATAGAAAACCTCAGTTTCCGTATTTTTAACTAAATGAGTCATGATTGTTGTAAATGAGAAGAAACAGAAAAGAAACTAACAACATGACTGATGTGATGATTCCAAACTTGACTGAGATCAGCAGCATGTCATTAAAGTGTGTAGACATGAACAGGTGTGTGAATGTTGTGCTGACATTTGGATGATGTGTGTAGAAGGCTGCCATGAAGATGATCCACAATAACACAAAGACAAAGTCACTCTGATCATTTTAGGGAAAAGCTCATTGATTAGGACACAGTAATGTTGAGCTCCACATTTCAAACCTCAACACATCTGATTGGATTAGAAATGGATCATTATCTCCATCATTTCTTCTTTATTCAGATTGTGGAGCTTCAGTTTGTCAGAGATCAGCTGTGATTCTCTGGCCTCAGCTCTGAAGTCCAACCCCTCCCATCTGAGACAGCTGGACCTGAGAGGAAACAAGCTGCAGGATTCAGGAGTGAAGCTGCTGTGTGATTTTCTGGAGAGTCCAAACTGCAGACTGGAAACTCTGAGGTCAGTTCATATATTTTTCTCTTGTTCAGTGTAAATTATCGATTAATTCATTAATCATAAGTTGGTTCACCTCACTGATTGATGAACAATTAATCGATTAATGTTGATTTTCCAGTGAACCTAAATTTCTTTTTTTTTTTAAACTTTTTCTTTATTTCGAAGTGCACTTCGGTGTTACAGAGAGTCTTAGGCAGTAAGAAAAAGAATAGTGGAAAGAAAAAACAGATAAATTAAAAAAAAAAACTATACATTTCCAGAGGTATAGGTACCCACATAAGTTGTCTCTCAGCCTTGTTTCCTTTTATATTGACTTATAGTCCACTTCTTTTTGCTTTTTTTAAAAAAGTAAATTAAAAATAAGATAATAAAATAAATAAATAAATAAATAAAAAGATAACAATAATAATAAAATAAAACAGAAACACATATATAACATTACATATGCATATATGTACATACCTACATTCATATATGTGTACATGAATACTTACATATGCACTTAGAGAAAAGAAAAAAATAGAATAAAGGATGCCAACCATGTAACTATGTATATCCAGAGAGAGATAAAACAAGCAGCAATATGGTTTCACATATTCTTATACATACTAAAGTGAGCTAATCGAATACAGAAGAGCATATATTTGAATTAACTTATAGGGAATTCCTTCGATGCATTATCTCAACAAAATTGGGTCTCAGAGGTTTAATATATTGCACCCATTTTTCCCAGTGTTGTAAGAAAAGATCAATCTTTAGGTTTAATGAGAAGGTAGTCTTTTCCATCTTATATACTTCAAGTGTCACATCTATCCAATTGTTAATATTTGGTCCAGAAGGTAACATCAATCCTTTAGTTAAGGCTTTTTTTCCTGCTGCTAATAATATACCCATCAAATACATGTCAATACCTCGCAGTTTTAGGGGGAGAAGACCTAAGTACATGGTTTTAAAATCAAAGTTCTGATCTGTGCTGCGTTATAATAATTTTTTAAAGATGGTAAACCCCAGCCTCCTTCTTCTTTAGGTAGTTGTAATGTTTTAAATAGGACTCGTGGTCTTTTTCCTTGCCATACAAATCTTGAGATCATTTTATACCATTCCGCAAATTTGTTTTGAGTAATTATAATTGGGAGGGTTTGGAAAAGATATAAGAATCTCGGCAAGACATTGATTTTGATTGTTTCTATTCTTGAGCTTAAGCTCAGGAAGGGTACAAGGTTCCACTTCGCAAGATCTTCTTTGATTTTACGATGTAGAGGTTCAAAATTTTTCTCATATAAACTTGACAAGTCTTTGGGTAATAAATTCCCTAGGTATTTAAAAGAGTCTGTTTTCCATTTCAGTGGATATGCAATCTTAAATTTTTCAGATAGACTTAAGTTGTATGTGAGAATTTCAGTCTTATTAATATTAAGCTTGTAACCTGAAAGTGTACCAAGACTTTTTAAGAAGTTCATCACTTCCGAGAAAGATGTCTCAGGTTGACTTAAATACAAGAGGACGTCACCTGTGTAGCACGCTATTTTATGTTCTACTCCGTTAATTTTAATACCATTAATTTTGTTATTCTGTCTAGTGTATTGGGCTAGTGGTTCCAAAAATATCGCAAAGAGGAGTGGAGACCAAGCGCAATCTTGTCTCACTCCTCGCTCTAATATAATGGGATGAGACAGGTGACCGTTAATTTTGAGTCTTGCTGTAGGGTTCTCATAAATAGCTTTTATAGTATTTATTGCAGATTCATTAAAACCAAATTTATTTAGAACTTTGTAAAGATATTGCCGGCTGACCGAATCGAAGGCCTTTTCTGCGTCCAAACTTAGTATCATTGCTTTTACCTTATATTGTCGAATATGGTCCATAATATGTAGTGTATGCTTTATATTATCATGAGTTTGACGCATGTGTATAAATCCAGTTTGGTCGTTATGAATCAGATTAGGGAGGAATTTTTCCATTCTCCTTGCCATTATGGATGTGTATATACGATAGTCAACATTAAGGATCAAAATCGGTCTATATGACCCACATTCAGATCTATCCTTACCCTCTATCGGTATAAGAGATATGATGGCTTCTTTCCAGCTGGGCGGAGTCATTGCTTTCTTTAAAGCCCAGTTGCATGTTGCTAGTAATATAGGCATCAGTTCCTTTCTAAATGCCTTATACCATTCGGTTGTGAAACCATCACTTCCCGGTGATTTATTAGCTTTTAATCTGGTGATGGCTTCATTTAATTCTGTTGTAGTTCTTTCTGCATTTAAGGCCTTGTTTTGGTCTTCGGTCAAAACTGGTAAATCTAGCGTCTCCAGAAAAGAGTCAATTTGATCTTCATTCTCCTCTGACATTTTGGAGTATAATTGTTTGTAAAATAATTCAAAGATGGTTTGGATCCTATCCCGTTTGCTCTCTATAGTATTCTTCTGAGGGTCACGTATTTTGTATATAGTGCTGTCCGCCTCTTTCTTTCTCAGTTTTCTTGCTAATAGTTTTGTAAATTTGGAGCCATTCTCATAGCATTTTTGTCTAGTGAATAAATTTTTTTTTCAATCTCTTGCGTATAAATTATGTTGATTTCACTTCTAATTTTCTGTATCTGCTCTAACATATTGGTGTTTTGTCCCTGTGCATGCCTATCTTCCAACAACTTTAATTGATTTTGTAAATCTAGTAGTTTCTTTTGACATTGCTTTTTTTTAAGTGAGGCTGCAGCTATAATTTTGCCTCTTAGAACTGCTTTCACTGGATCCCATATCATAGGAGGTGAAATCCCTTCAGTGACATTATCTTTTATATACATTTGGATTTCAGTGTTCATTTGCCTTTTAAATGAAGGGTCATTGAGGAGACTTGAATTGAAACACCATGTCGTATTTCTACAACAGTTTTCCAAGTTTAAAGTGATATATATTGGAGTGTGATCACTCAAGTCTATTGTTCCTATGTCCGCCTCCTTGATCTTTGACCTATCCTTACCAAAAGTGATGAAGTAATCAATTCTGGTATATACAGAATGGGGGGCAGAGAAATGTGTATACTGTCTAGTTTTGGGTACATGTCTCTCCATATGTCTATTAAATCGATATCCTTCATTAATTTATTAAACTTTTAGGTTACTGCTTTATAGGTGTGTGTATTGTTTGATACATCCAATTTCGGTTGCAGGTGAATATTCAAGTCCCCTCCACATATTAAGATTCCCACAGTTTCACTTATTATTATGTCGAATATCTTCTGGAAGAAGGAGAAGTCACTACCAGGAGGAGCATAGATATTAAAGAAGGTGATTTCATTCCCATCTATTGTGCCCCTCACCAAAATAAATCTGCCCTCCTTATCTTTTTGCACGTGTCTGTTCGAATGAGATCTTGTTAGAAATCAGAATGGCTACCCCTCGTTTGTGATTAGATTTATACGATGAGAAAAAGATTTTTGTGAAACCTATTTTTCTCAGTTTTTCGTGTTCTTTGTTATCCAGGTGTGTCTCTTGTAGATATACAATATGTGCCCTTTCTTTTTTCATTTTAGTTAGTATTTTACTACGTTTTATTGGGTTAAGTATATCATTAACATTGAAGGAAATTATCTTAATGTTTTCATGTGTCATCTCTTTTATGAATAATTTCAAATAATCGCAAAGCCCTTGCCGCAAACAATCTCTCTGGTAGAACCTGGGAACAATAACACAAATTTATCGGAAAAATAACACTTAGTAAACCCAACTTTTGCAAAAAAAAAGACTTCCAAGGTAAAGGTTTCCATCGATTGACCCTTTATCGGACTAGAGAGAGTCTCTAGTCCTGGAGGGAAAGCCTCTCTACATCCATGTGAGAGTAGGGCCCTCCAAAGCAGCTTGGTCCATAAAGTAAATGCGTCCATCACAACAATAACTTTCTATTTTGATCCTCCGACTAAATTTTCAACTCTTTCCTTTTTCATGGAAAACATAGAGATTAATATTTTCCCGTCCAAGAAATAAGTGTTTGCTTAATTTACCTTAAACTGTTCATTTCTCCTATCATAAGATACATTTTATTTTTTATGTATCAGTGTTACCTCAGGTGTAAGCTTTTTTTGGAGAGGGGGGGTTAATTCGTCCATTTTTTAAGAGGAGGAATCCCTCCTGAAGACCTGAAGTCTTTCCAAGATGTCAATTCTCCTGGGGGAATCCCTAGCTGGCCGACCCTCTCCTAACTCACGCCAGGTGTGGAGATTCATCTGGTCAAGTGGATCCTCTGGCGGCGGTATAACCGTGACTGGAAAGCCCCTCTCCTTCATATCCTTCGTGGTGTGGCTGATCGAGTTGTGGATTCGGGTGCCGTCCTCATAGAAGACCTGCAGTCTAGCGGGATAGGGAGTCTGAAAGCGAATCTTTTTTTCCTTCAGTACTCTTTTCACTTCGTTATATTCTTTTCGCTTGTTCAGTATTGCGGCCGGGTAGTTGTGATCAAAAAAGAGTCTCTGGTTGTTCAGGTGAATCTCTTTCTTTTCCCAGGCTTTGCGGAGAACTTCTTCCTTCGTTTTGAATCGGAGAAATTTGATCACAATTTGTCTAGGTTTGCCGGTTGCCGGGGGCTTTGGGGCTAGCGCCCTGTGTGCTCTTTCAATATGTAGCTCTGTGGTTGAGGGGATATCCAGCTTTTCTCTGAGGAGTTTTTCCACAAAAACCACCATCGAGCTTCCTTCCTCGCCCTCTGGTACATTGTAGAGTCTAATATTTTCTCTCCTTGCTCTCCCCTCCTGGTCGATGAGTTTCTCCTCATGTTGGTTTTGAACTTTCAGCATGCTTCTCAGCGCGCGCTCCATAGCTAGCAGCCTGGTTTCCACCGCTTCAATGCGGTCCTCCGCCTCACCGAAGTCCGTAAATTTGTTTTCAACATAGAAAAACACATTCTTTGCCCAGATGTCCTACCAGCAGGTTTGGCTGATGTTACCAGTTCACTTCCATGAACATGACTTGTATCTTTAGCATAAATCTGTCCATATAGGATGCAAAGCTAGGATGTGTTGTTACACATATTGCCCATTTCTCAGCAGATTCAGGCATATCTTCAGGAAGTGACTGGCATTGTTGTGCTACAGCACAAGAACTCTATATCAGATTCCATATCTGTCCACCAGTTCACTCAGGTTTGTCTCCCTGCTGCAGCAGAGGTGGCTGCCTCCTCCTCTTTGCAGTTCAAGTCCTCCTCCCTGGCTTGCAAAGGTAGTCACTTACGTCTGATTCCAGCAGTAGATTTTTGAAGTCCTCTCTATCAGCTTGAAAGTTGCCTTCCGCCATGGTCATGAGCATGTCTAATACAAATACACACTGCAATCCCCCATCCGTGTGTATTTGTACAGACAATTGTTCATCACCTGTGTTATGGGAGCAAGAACAACTCACTACTAACTACTGCTAAAACTACTAACTAATGATGCTGCCACAATACACGACTGATAACTACGAAAGCAGCTTATACTCTCTTCTGATGTTTTTAGACTGTGTGCTTCTAACAGCAGATTAATTGACAGATGGATGGAATGATAATATTGGTTGAAATTGCTCTAAGCAAGATGATAAAAAGTCATGTGATAATCCCGCTTATTGTATTATTGTGGTCATGTAAACATGCTCAATGAGTGGCTGGTAACTGTGATGAGTAATCACACCTGTAGTTGCAGTCTGGGTTTGACATCACCCACTCTAGCTCCAAACTACACACAAATACACAAATGAAATAGATACCCATTACGCAATTTTGCACAGTTCATGCAGTTTTTGTGAAAACTATTTCAATGCAAAGAAAAATCATTGCAACATGTCTTTATAAAAGGTGCATGTTTGATGTATATTTTGCTAGTCTCACAGCTGGAGTAGTTACACACCAAAGAATGGTACACAAGAATGCATAAATAAATAAAGACTGAGTATGTGGAAGAGTAACTGGTTTGCAATGCCAGGCATGAAAATCACTCACCTTTTGGCGAAATTCGCTGTTTTGAAACCAAAATAGGTGACCTACGTGAATCGTGTAGATCCGATGAGAAAATATTTTTGGGGGGATAGGGGGGGTATGGACGGGACATGGAGGGTTAGGGTTAGGCATGAAGGGAGCCTTGAATTTGATTAAAAAAAAAACATTCACTCTACAAGCACAAGAGCATGGAAACATTACTGCAAAGAGCCTCGCATCACCATTTTTTTCTCTGGGAAGGTAGGGGAATACTGCTACTTGATTGGTTTGTGAAGTGTACAAGCAGTTCGCTCGTGCATTTGGAAGCTGAAAAAAAACACCTCGCCGATTTGGAAAGGGAAATATAGCTAACGTTAGTTGCCTGAATGAATTTGGTGAGAGATGGTTTCAATAATTTCAATATTTTCTGGTATATCTAAGTTACCCAGGAGCTCCGTTGACTTAGGCTTAACGTCAGCTACAGGTAAATATATCGCCAGAAGAATTAAAGCTTGCTGAAAGAGGCATCGTGTCATTGACGTATAAGGTTAGCTAACACAGCAGGAGAGATAATGTAGCTATCTTAACAAGCCTCCGGTGGAAAATTAATTGGTAACGCTAGCTAGTTTGTATAATTAACGGTAAATCACAAAAAAGGAAACACTGCAGGCATGAAAATCACTTAACTTTTGGCGAAATTTGGGGGGGGGGTCGTATCCATCTCACCTTTTTCACCCCTGACCCGTTTTCATGCCTGAAGAAAAGCAGGTTTTGTTGAAGATGACTCAGTTTGGTCCAGAGTCCCTGGAAGTCGAGCCGCAGATGTTTGTAATGTTCAAAATAAAACCTGGACTTTTCTTGTGATGACGAGTCAAAGAGTCTGCTGTGAGAAAAGACGTCGATTACAGGAAGTCAAACATGGTTTCAGTCATTGGACGATGAGATAAGCTCTTGATGTTGTGATCATTTCTGATAACCGCTGATGACATCCCCGAAAAATCAGGATCAATCAGCGATCAGAACGATTGAAAACTAATCGGTAGTTTATCCAGATTAAACCACACTAAGTGAACCTGAAACGATCCCTCAGGTGGATGTTCAGGTGTTTTTTCCCACAAATCCACACCTGCTGCTTTTAATCGAAATCAGCTGCGGATTTATTTTTTATTTTAACTTCTAAATTCTTGATAAACTGTTCTGATTGATAACTATAATGTGAATCAATCAGAGCTGAATCAGACGGTCAATCACCTGATATGAACAGTTCACTTAATTATTTTGTGCTCATGGAAAAGTTTTTGTTTTCTCTTCTAAATCAGTTGATCTATCATCATTTTTTTCTCCTCACAGTATCTCAGAGTCGTGTGTTTTAAATGTTTCTGCCACAGTTTCTCAAAGTGTCCCTGAACTCACCTGAACGTTGTTGTTTCAAATTCAGTCATTCAGTCAAATTCAACGAAGACTGAATGAGTTTTCTGATCTTATCCCGCATGGTCGGTCCTGTTTTCAGTCTTAGAGGGTTCATTATGTTTCCCCCCCCTCCCCTCCTTGAAAACAACTTACAGGAAGCAAGTAAAGGAGAGGAAGTGAGGAAGTAGGTGGAGGACATCAGCCCCTGATGTAAAGCCCCATATGTGCTGACGGTTCAGGGCGTCTCTCAGTGTTTGCTGTCGGAGCGACTCTGAGAAAAACCTCTGACACATGAGTAAGATCTTGTTTTTTTGGGAGTCTGTAGGAGGCTCGGGCTCGGTTTGTCCTGACGGGAGATGTTTTACACATTCAGCATGACGCGTTCAGCCACAGTAAACACAGTTGTAGGAGCATAAACGAGGTCAAATAAACTGAAAATGTCCTCAAAGAGGGAAAAGTGTTGGAAGTTGAAGGGTTGCTGTCTGGGTCGGGCGGGGCGGCTTCTTTCTGCCACCTTTCTGTGTTTCTTCAAACAAAACCTCACAACAGGGACGATGATTCAGTATTTTCACTGACTTTTAAAATGGCAGCAGCCAAAAAAAAAAGAAAACCTCCAACCAAACAAAGCTCAGGTGAGTTTAGAGAGGACAGGAAGCAGAGAGGGATGCAGGGAATCATCGCTCGAGGATGTGACGGGAAACGCGTTGACATCATCGTGATGTGGAGCGTTACAGTGCGATCGCTCGGCTCGGCTCGCTGTCTGCTTTTCCCACTCCACAGGATGTGATGTAACCATCTCTGGGGCTGTTAAACTGTGCTGAGTGGCTGCAGAGGAGCGGCGGTGTCAGAGGAAAGGGCGAGGAAGGTTAAAGTGGGTGGAGGCTCCTCCTGTTACAGATGGTTTGTGGGATTAAATGTGAAACAAAGGGGGAAGAGAAAACCGCCCCTGTGCTGCTCTCTGAGCGTCTAAACTCGGATCACGCTCGCAGGGTGACGACACCCAGGGACAGTAATCTGATTACAGTTTGTGGAGACTCAGTCGGTCAGTTGTAGCCGACTGTCGACGTGATGATGCAGAGTCACAGACAGTCAGAGCTCCACCTGTTTGTCTGGGTAACTTTAAATGTGATGCTTTTTTCTGTTAAAGTTAATCCAGATTCTGCACCCGTTCTGAGATGTGAACAACAAATACAGATTATTGTTTCATAAACTGCCATGAGGCCATGATAAGATGCCAGGGATGCTGTGAGTGAGGAGTCATCCTTGTTTTTCATGTAAATTAGAGGACATGATTACATTTTTCTGAGCTGATTATTTCTATGATTTGGATTCAGATTGATAGTTTGAACCGAGTCTGTTCCAGCTTGTTTCTTGTTGACAGCTGAGGGATGAAATCTTGCAGTTTGTGGTGCTGATGGAGGTGTTTGTCGTCTGATTCCAGCTCTGCTCAGTTTCCACATTAAGAGTAAAACAAGTCTGATGTTCACTGAAAGAAGGATCGTCAACTTTGTGTGCTAGCAGGAGAAATAATGAAGCAAAACTTACCTGTAAAGGTGATCAGACACTAAACTAGTGTGATGTGCTGTGATAAAAAAACTTAATGGTGAATCTGTGCTTTTTAAAAGCTGCTGAGATGATGAATTTGTACATGTTGTATGCGTGAAAGGTCTGAACTCTCTGTGGGTTTCAGCTTCAGTTGCTGCTTAGTTTAGCTAGCTTAGCTTAGCTTAGCTCTTGTTTCAGCACATGCTAGCTGGAGTTGCATCACTTCTCATTTTCCTTCCAACTTTTTCTGTTTCTCCTTGTTTGTGTTTTTGTTGGCTGATCAGTAATTTGACCTCCTCTGTGTTTACAGGAGTTTTGACCCAGATTTGAATCTGGTGCAGGAATGATGGATTCACTCACATTTATTTCAGATTATTCAGCTGATGTAGGTGAATGCATGCTAGTTCTTGTTTGTGGAACTTTATTAAGTCCCTCTTTAAATATCACATTAGTATTTTTGTAGAAAAGGTGTGTCATCATGTTGCACCAGTGAAGGAAGATGAGTTCATCCTGTTTCCTTCTCGTCTCGTGATGTCTGCTGTGTGTCAGATTCAACCTGTCTGATCTGATCAGATCCGATCAGATCCGATCAGATCTCCTCCACGTGGATTCAAAAACTGATCTGGATGCAGTTTGTGTGTCTGAACAGGTGTTTTCTCTTTGAATAACACAGTTTGAGGACAAACACAGAGGACGGCCGTCTCTGTGGGAGAATGAAACACATCCAGCTGCCTGTTGACACACACACACACACACACACCGGTCAGGACGGGATGATTGACATTAATGCAGCAGATTCACTTTACACTCATGAGCATCTCACAGCCTGTGAACTCAAACTGGTGTCAGCGAATCTGTTAGAAGAAGCATCTCAAGGTCCACCGGATTAGATTTACCTGATATCGTTCATTTTTCTGCTGTTTTTATGCATTTTAGCTGTTAAATCGTAAAGAATGTTGGTACACAGAGAGGTTTTCTTTTATTTACCTTTAGACATCCTTCAGTCTTTATCCCCAGGTCTTAATCTGCTGCCTCCATCATGTATTCCCTGGTCTCCTGAGCAGCTTTACAAACACAGTCACATATCAGAGGCAGCTAACGAGAGGGACTCGTTCTGGATCTCCAGATGGACCAGATTCCCTCAGGATCTTCTTTCATTAGCCGGCAGCTACGAGTGTTTACTGAAGTCAAATCAGGTCACGTTTATTTGGAAAAGATACTGACGATAAAAACAAACACATCTGGAAGCTTTAAAGACAAAAATACTTATTAACTCACACGTACGTTTACGGGTTTTTATATCCAGAACTTCAGCTAGCTCTTGTTTTTTTTTGACATGGTGAAATGCATGCTGGTCCGCTGTGCAGCCTCAGAGCCGACGCCCTGCAGCTCCATCAGGGACGTCACAGTGAGGAGAAGCTAATGATCAGGATACAGCAGGAGGTCAAAGTTCACCACATCATCACATCCTGATGTTCAGACGTCTGCAGCTTTAAATTGTCTGAGCTGATGTTTTTAACAGCAAACATGATGTGAAATCAAAAGCGTGTTCAGTCGTTTGCAGCATCGATTCCCTGACTTTGAATAATAGTTCCTCAGTACATCAGCCTGTGTAAAAAAATAAAGGAATCTAATTACTCGGAACCATAATCAATATAAAGTGCTTCTAATCGCAGTAATCAGATTAAAATGAAAGTAGAATCCTTCGTCCTCTGCCGGGATGGAAAAACTATGACGACTGTTTTTAATGTCATCGAGGCCGTGAAACCTGACGTCAGCAAACTCTTTTTAAAAATCACATCAGCTGTTTGATAGAATTTCTTCATAATAACTTGTATTTAATAAGAAGTTGATGATTTGGTTTGTAAAAAATGAGCCGAAGAGCCCAAAGTGAGGTTTGTTTTAGTTTAACCAACAGTCCAAAACTGCAGAATTATTACAAACACATTTAAATAAATCAGATAAATCAAATTATTCACAGGAATATTTGAAACTGGAAATGATTTTTAAAGCAAATATGACTTAAATGCTTATTTAAATAAAAAAATGAAAATATTTTTC
This sequence comes from Acanthurus lineatus, assembly GCA_029814665.1. Taxonomy (NCBI): domain Eukaryota; kingdom Metazoa; phylum Chordata; class Actinopteri; order Acanthuriformes; family Acanthuridae; genus Acanthurus; species Acanthurus lineatus. Next base: position 12,217 of record JAPZDV010000208.1, read on the forward strand.
TGTCAGTAGGCGAGTCAGTGAATCATCTCAGCTGTGCTTTTATAAACTGTGTAAAAGTTTAATTTAGAAGAAAATATGATTCACAAAACTTGACTTAAGCTTTCAGATGGATAAAGTGAAGTAAAAAGTACAAATATTTCTTCTGGAAGTAAAGTACAAGTACTTCAGTTTTTGAGTAGAAGTAATAGATTACATTCCACACTGAGACGCAGCAGTTTGTTCTCATTGTGTTTTTGTTCACACACAGTTCACAGTGTGACACGTTAATGAAGCTCCTGCATGAAAACAGAGCCCCCCCCCATCCTGTTATCACACAATAATGCTGGGAACTCAATCAGCTGTGTTTGTGCATGTGTGTGTGTGTGTGTGAGGCTGGAATGGGGGGGTCACATGATGAGGTTCAGGGTTCAGGGTCAACCAGCTCCTCTCTGCAGAATAGACCTTTGTAACACACACACACACACACACGTTTCATATGCTTGAATATGGGGGAGGGGCCGACATTGCCTTTGTGTTTTTTCTCAGTTTGTCTCAAATCTGCAGCAGGTGACTGAAAACAAGAAATTAGACTCAAATCGTTTCATATTTATCAGTAATTCAGTGATTTAATCAGAGTGACTTTCATCTCTGCTTCCTGGTTTGATGATTAAAATGATGAAAATTTGATTTAACAAGTCAAAGATGTTTAAAGAACACACACACACACACACACACACACATAATTTATATCTCCTGCAGATGTGTGGACCTCACGGTAACCTCAGGAGATGTTGTGGTCAGTTTGAACGCAGGATGAATCTTCTCTGTCGTCATGATTCACGCTAGCAGCCGACTTTAGATGACGATGATTTAATGAGATTTATTATCTCTTGTGTTGGATCGATGTCGCCTCGCCTGCGACCTCAGTGCTTGTTACAGGTGTTACAGGTGTTACAGGTGTTACCTGTGCAAACCTTTGCTCACCTGCTTCTGAAACAACACAGTGTTTTTTAAGGTGCAAATCAAAAGTTTGAATCCAACATTTCCAGGATTTTTATGAAGTAACTGAGTACTGAAGTAACTAGAGCAGGGGTCACCAACTATATTTGTCACTGGACAGTCACCTTGGGGGGGCCGGACCCTCAAATAAAAATTAAATAAAAATCAAATGTTGGCATAACATTATTAATTGATGTTTATTGTTTGTATTTATTTCTTTTCATTACAAAACTGAAGGCATTTTTAGCCTTTATGAGTCAGACTCCTATCACCTGTACCACAGTCAACCACCAGGGGTGATAGAGATATTTTGCCTCGACTCAATTCAAGTCAACTTTATTTATAGAGCACTTGAAAAACAAACACAGCGGAAGTGAAAGGAAAAGGCCTCTAAACAGGTAAAATGGCGCTCTGAAAGGCCATGAAACGAACAGTTGATGTGGAAAACATATGAAAAGTTCGCATTTATCACGCCAACCTTCCGAAATGCGTCACCTGTTTGCCTCATTTGCAACGAAACTGTTGCTGTTGCAAAAGAATATAATCTGTCACCACAACACTAAACACACAGATTTCAAGGATTATATCCTGAGTAGTCAGAGAAAAATGGCCACATTGAAACCTGCCTACTCCTGTGCAAGTGGCGTCATTACTCAAACTTTAACTGATCAAGAGAGAGTAACGTGTGCATCTCTGCAAACATAACCAGCCTTTCACAGAAAGTGAGGAATGAAGCCTGAATAGAGTCATAAATGGTGGGATTACTGATAGTTAAGAGTCTCAGTTGTTGCTGTTTTCAGTTGCTTTAATAGTTTGGACCACATGATATTTTCTCTTTGATCCTCACAATGTTGGAATC
>JAPZDV010000209.1:0-14050 GCA_029814665.1 Acanthurus lineatus
ATTACTTCATCTATCTATCTATCTATCTATCTATCTATCTATCTATCTATCTATCTATCTATCTATCTATCTATCTATAAAATATTTTAAGGGACACTTGATGTTTTTCTCATTTATTTCTGCAGTCCATCACTTTGACTCTTGAAATTTCTGTAGTCCCACATTTGTAGCAATTCACAGAAAACTTTTTTAGTAACTGTATCAAACTTCCACAAACACCACAGCTTTGCATTGTTTTCAGTTTGTTACAATCTGCTGCCCACATTTCTGCAGTTAAGTCATCATCCTGCTTTGACAGGAAATATGTTGAATCACATAAACTGCTCAACTATGAGGAAATATCATTTACTGATGCTCCAAAGTGTTATTTTGCTCGTACCAAAATTACTTTCAATCTAAAGGAACAGAAGTTGTGATAGTTAAGGATAAATTAAAACACTTTGTATAAAATTGAAAAAATACCAAAGCAAAACAAAACAAAACAAAGAAAAAGAAAAACACCAGCACACTTCAATTAGGAGAACATAGTAGTAATAGTAGTTGCTGCAGTGTTTGGTGCATAGGCAGCTGCTACAAGCACTTGGTGCAAAAATAACAGTAGCAGAAACAGAAATAATAGAAACATAATTCCGCTTCTTGTTCTTGCAGCTGCAGCCACTTTTCACCCTTAGTGAGTTGAGTGCTTAACATATACAGACACAATGGTTTATATGAAGGCAGAAAGTTATACGTACTCATCAATAGACTCATACACGTCATCATCTTCCTGCAAAAGAAAAAGTTTTATTTGCACTTCTCAAGGGAGGTGAAACATGAACAAAATCATACAGATTGTTTTTTCATTGGAGGAGAATGCCACCTGTTTTGAGGAAGACAAATTATTATTGAACAAAAGATGATACCTGAATGTGAAATCAGTGTCTGCAACACTTACAATAAATAGAGTTTTTCACTTGTTTCACAAAAATAAGATATGAACAAATGTAAACTAGAATTTAAACCCCATTAACCTATTAGTTTCTTGTGTTCAAGGAAGAGTACAATATGTTCTCACGAGAGGAACCAGTTGGTTTTGAATTCTTAAAACTGATGGCTTTCTTTCTTAATAAGTCAAATTTTACTTTCAGTTTTCTGTCCTTACCCCATCGACACACTGTGAACTGTTGTCACTCCACGACTCTGTGAAGTCAGAGAAACACTTTAGAGAAAATGTCTTATGAAAACATGACATACCCTCCAAATGCTTCCTAAATTTAATGTTAACATGAAATTATGCAGAACTTGTGCTTAGTAGGTTTAAATGTGTTAAAATGAGAAAAAAAAGCTTCAGAGAACAACAGCAGCTGCAGTGATGCACCAATACACAAGGTGTAAATGTTACCGTTCTTCTCAAAGCTTTCAATATCATCATAGGTGTCCTGGGGATCCTCAATGTCCCTGTAATCAGTGAACAAACATGAAGCCTGATTATTACTTGCTAATTTTTAATTTATTTCTAATGAAAACCTCTTATTGTATCATTTGGACAGCCTGAAATGCTCAACCATGTCTCCTAAGATGTGAATCGAACCATTATCTGGGCTGCACTACATTTCTTTACAAGTCTGTTTACGGTTTCCAATTAAAGAAGCTTATTTTTTAGAAGACAGGGTTTTTTGTGGTTTTGCTTTTTTTCTGAATCCTTTGATTTTCATTTCATAGTGCTTTTTTTCCATTTTTTTACTAAATCTAATACTTTGATAAACTCTTCTCAGAACCATTGTGATGTTTCTATTTTTACAATTCTTAAACTACAAATAAAGACAAGTTACCTTTTAGCTTGATCTTGAATTTTTCAGCAACAGTTGCTAATTTCTCCTTAGACAGCATAGTTTTTGTAACTTCATACATGGTGTTGATCTTTTTTTTTTTTTTAAATATACAAATAATGGTATTTTATCACACTATTTCCTGTCTCCTTTCTCCACTCTAGCTGCTAAATGAAAACAGTGACGGAATACAAAACTGATTTTTCTGTGATTTTTGTGTAACATTCTCAGTAGTTTATTGTATTCCTTATAAACGACATAAAAACCAAATAGAGTTTTTCCGTATGTAAGTTGATGTTTAACTCCAGCATGGTGTGACATCACATACTCACATGGAGGCAACTTGGCGCGGCAAGCTGTTAGGTTTGTTGGATCGTTGTGGCGGCTGTGGAGGACCGATGACTGCAGGCAAAGACATCTTTCTGCTTGGTAGGGCTGGGGAACCAGCTGGAAGAACAGAGCGAATGCTTTTATGTTCAGACATTTACGACAAAGTGAGACAGTGAGACAATCATCGAGCTGTGCTGCTATTATTAATCACATTACCACATGGAGTGAAGCATATTGTTTCACAAAAGAATGCTTTGAAACATCTATCTTTGAACATTTAGTACGAGAAATGTCTTAAAGAAGAGTCATCTTCTGCTATTTAACGCTCTGTATCTCTCTGTTAGATTTGATTTGATTTGAAGCTATTTAATGGACTGGACTTTTCTTATGAAGTTTCAATTCTGAGAAAAAATATTATTGTAACCAAAAATCATAAATCACCAGTATTCTAAATAAAGGCTTCAAATAACGATTTTTTTTTATCATTGACTATTCCTCAGATTAATTTCAGGACCAATCAGTTTAGCCAATAACAACATTAGACCAAAGGACCAGGGGTCAAAATTTTGTCTTCAGATTGATTATTCTGTCAAACCAACTGTCTATAACCCAAAGACTCATCGTTAAGTATCATAAACCACAAACAAAAGCGGAAAATCTGTACACTTGTGAAGCCGGAACCTACAAAAGTTTGAGGTTTTTGCTTGAAAAATGTCTGAAACTGATAATTGATGATCAAAATATTTGGTTGTGACTTACATTATAGGCCCTTTTTACTGCTGATATTTTGCCAAGTAGTAGCCATGCAGTGTTGGAAAAGCACCAATTTTACCCATAACATTAAGGACAGTTTTGTTTTGTTCAAGAGTCCCAGGAAATCATGACAGTGTGACAGCGAGCAAGCAGCACAATGCAAGGACTCAGATACTGAAGCAGTTGAATGGAATTCTGACAATTTTAACATAGTTACTATAATCCTACTTGTATATAAACCTGTTTTTCTTACTGTGACATGTCAAAATGTCCTTTGTGAAAAGGGAAAATGTTATCAGGGCATAAAATAAACCATTTTGTCTTTCTTCTATATCGACTGATGTTCCAAACCCAGTGGCCTCAATAGTTTACAGGTTAATTATTTTTAAGCAAAAGGAAAAAACCTTCAACTATCTGCTTTTTATCTGGAATGGGGCAAAGTGATCCTTTTACAAACATCAAGCCAGAGAGGTATAAGTGTATAAAGTCTGATTATACACCAGGAATGTTTTCTTTTTTCTCATTGAGTTCTACATTATAACAAATCTGAGAGGAAATCAATACAAGAGACTCACCATCTGGCTTTCTTGGAGAAGGAAGGGCAGGAGCTTGCTTGACCTTCAGGAAGGGCTCCAGGTTGACATTAGGAGGCCGTTTGGGTTTCAAAGGCAGGGGTCCTTCTGGGGGCAGAGGCCTCCTCAGTGGGGTCACCTCCCCTGCACTCCTCTGTCGAGGCTGCTGACGGAGCGGCAGAGGAGTCGAGGTTGGAGCTGGCACACCGGCCTGAACTGGAGCTGGTTTGGTGCCTGGAGTTTTCTGGCCTCTCAGCATCATGTTCTGAAGCATCTCACCTGTCTGTTTAACCTTGATGTTGTCCACCGGCTGAATCGATGGTCTAACTCCAGGATTTGGAGGCAGTCGAGGGAGGAAAGCTGGTCTTGGAGGAATGGGGGCTGCCATTGGTTCTGCTCTTGGGAACCTCATCTGGCCTGGGCCAGCCATCGGGGAAGGAGGGACAGTAGGAGACAGTCTTTGATGGACCAGATTGTTCTCTGTCAATGGCAGAATAGCCCTTCCAAATCCAGGTCGTGGAGATTGCGGGGAGCCGAGGGTATCCGAGGTGTTCGCCTTGTTGTTGAACTTGGCCCTCAGAGCCTTGACATCAACGCTCTCCTCCTGACAATAACAGAGGTGCAAAAAGTCATTGCAGCAGAAGCAGGAAGTTAGCAGCGCAGCAAGGCATGCCCCACGCACACACAAAGTGTTACAAAGTGAGAATGCACCGTGCAACAGCACAGTTTCCTGGTTGTTCTCTTATTTGCAGAGCTAATAAGTGTCCTGCAAATTGCTGCAGCAGACACAACTTGTGCAGTGTGAGCACAGGAAAGGTTTCAATTATAAATTCCCACAGAGATTCTGACCATTTTAAGCGAATAGGCTTACCAGTAATTATACCTTAAATCTTATTTTTGTCAAAACAGACATAAAACTAAAGATTTAACCAGAAATTTTCATTGAAACAATAATAGGAACTAGTCTAGCTGATTCATATTGACCTTAATCTTAAATCTGTTAACCTCACTATAGATAGAATCATTTGTAATAAAGTAACATGTAATCATAGTTTTCCATGGCAAAAAAAAAAAACTAAATAAACTAAATAAAAGGCACCTAGTGACACTGACAAGTGAAATAACATCTGATTTACCTAATAGGGCCAAGAACAGAAATGCATCCAGCACATCTAATTGGTGCATCCTTAAGAATAGGTTGCTTCATAAAGTCACTTCAGTGAGCAAAAATATCATTATGGCTCCTTTGACACTTCTTCAAATAGACCATTGTCGTAACTGCATGTAAAAGACTTTCAAGTTTAGAACATCATGATGCTGAAATATGTCTGAAGCTATTAAGAGGGTTCCTCACTTTGATGGGGTTTCATGACAGATTTTTAGAGATTAGCTACGCCCCCAGAAGTCTCTCTTTATAGTTATTTTTGTTGCATCATTGTTTATTTATTTGTTTTATTTATGACCATGATAATCATCACGGTCAACATGGTATCCAATTTTTAGTCATGTCTAATTTTTACCACAATAGTTTCCTTTTTTATGTAATGTTTCTGTATGTTTCATGTAATTACACTGTTTTCTTGGTGAAATAAAGTTCACTTTATCCTTTTTTTTTTTGCTTTTTTCACATCATGTACTGATCTACTTTGGTGGGTGAACAGACACTTTTGTCAGTTTCTTTATTTTAGCAAACTGTACATGTAGACAGCTTATCTCACACACTGGACTCCACTCAAAAGAAGTCTGTCCTTGTGACAGGATGTTCATCAGACGTCATCATTTCAAGAGAACCTAAGACCAGCATTTTTACATCAGTCACCTCTTTTTTAGGTATACCTGTTGAATCTTATTCAATCAAATAAAACAGGTTAAGCCACTAATTCTACCGTTAAAAGCAAAATTTTTCGTTAACTTTAAGTATATCAACTTTATATTTATTAAAGAGATTGTAGTTTCAGTGATGTTGTTCTGGACTACATAATACTCTTTTGTCCAACCCACTTTCAAGGAAACCACTAACTACAATGTCAGGAACAAACAGTTGATTTAACACCTTTCTGACAACAACAATAATCACAATAACTGAACATAAAATGTATCTTAAACAATGTAATCACCTGATTTGCATTAAATGTGGAGTTTGTGGCTGATTTGATGTATTAAATCTCATTAAACTGTTCAGATGCAGCTAATGTAGAAGTCAAGGAGTGCGCATTTATGAATTTTTTAGTGTTTTTGGAAACATGTTTAATGTGGATTAAAGGCCAAACAGATATAAAATTTCCCCCTCACTAGCACTGACACGAGTCTCAGTCATATCATTGAGAGTGAAGTTGTCAGTTTTTGTGGTTCTGTGACATTATTTTGTGTGTGAATGCTGTTATCACCTACCCTCCCCTTCACATTAAGGCCCTATACACTCAGTCCTTAACCCCAGTCCACAAATGAGTCAAACCAAAATAATTGTTCAGCTAAAAAAAGAGTTACAGTTACCTACAGGCAGAAATAATATATCTCTGGCTGATTTCAATAGATGGAAGCAGAAAACTGTTTTAATATAGAATTTTTTAGCTAACATACAAACATGATCCACAAGGGGGTGAACATGGAGGAAATAAAAACTTGTTCTGAATAAATACATCTTGTGCTCTGTTCTGTGGACAAAGTAAAGAGATGATAAAAATAAAATAATCACACCATCTATTGTTTGAAAGTCTAAAGTTGTAACAGTTAATGTCAAGATGAGCAGGAAGTGCTCTCAACCACACTGTTGTACCTCAGCCAGCATCCTGCAGCTGTTACCATAGAGACGCCCTCCTATGAGACTCCTGCACCAATAAGCTGCAAGCACAGCTTACAGTCGCCTGTCTTCTTACGGGCAAGAAAGGAAAGACACAAAAACTTTTTTCTCTACACCACAAAACACATACACACGAACACACGGGGTTCCACTTTCAGTCAGCAAGCGCCAGAAATACGGTATGTGTGTCCGTGTGTGTGCATCTGTATGCGTATGTGTGTGGGTGTGCATGTGTGTATCTATTTGTGTTTGCCTTCGTATGTGTGTGTGTGTTTATACATGTGTGCATTTATTTATGTGTTTGCCTTTATATGTGTATTTGTGTGTACCCTTGCTTGTACCTATGTGTGTGTGTCTACGTGTGCATGTGTGTGCATGTATGTGCAGCTATATGTATGTGTCTGCATGTGCGTACATCTATATATGTGTTTGAACGTGTGTGTCTTCCCTCCATTTACTCTGACCCATTATCGCAGATGCGTTAAAAGGTCTCACCACAGACTGTGTCTGTGCAGGTGCAGCATGGAGAATGTACAACCAAGTGCCAAATGAAAACTTTTCATTGAAAGTTGACTTTACTATAGTCATACCTTTAAGATATAAGATATGAGACTAGATATATTCAGTTTATACTAGTCTTTCTTACATATTATATACCAGCCAATCCTCACTACAGTAAAACGATATGTAATGTAGCTGTTTAATTGGAATTGAGCTGCACAAATTACCACAACTGATGTCTGGTTTTGTGGAGTTTTGGAATCAAGATGATGTAAAGTCCTTGTACTCACTAATATGGTAAAAACTAAAGAGGAACAGCATCTTTTACAGTTTAAAGACAAAATATTGACTATTATGGGCATTTATCCACATTAAAAAAATACAGTTAATATAAGTCACAGAAATCGGTGGGATAGGAAACTGGAAAAGTAAAAGTAAAGCATTACTGATATACTGTGAATTATTAACCAGGGACAGCTGAGTGTGATAAAGCTTTCTTTTATCCGCAGTTGCATAAACATTTCTCCAACTTCCCCTTTAACTTTAAATAAAATGTAACATCAGACCATGCTTCTGTAGGATCTTACACCAGGTCAAACATTTGAAAAGATGATTCAGTGGGTATTTAATTACATAACCCAAGGAAGCTGAGGTTGTACCACAGTGAGACTCAAAAATCTTGTCATGGTCTTTTTACAACAGTCAAGTTATTCATAGAAGCCTTCATGGTCCGGAGGAAATGGTCAGAACTGAATAGCCAACATACTAATTTAAGGGTGAATGGTGCTGTGGAGGAGTTGTTAATCCCTCTAAAAACTTTCCTAATAACATTAGAAATAAAAATTTCTTACCATGTTTGCTTTAGTGGTGGCTTAGTGATGGATAAAGGGCTCCATGTTCAGCTAAGAATCACTATTCAGGCTGATGCTGCTGTACAGACAGCTACATGATACTAAACTTACTGCAAATGAGGAAATGCTCAGTAATTTAGCGTGGCCAACAGGGTGTCAGACACAACATGGGATTTAGAGTAGAGAAACATTAACATGCTGCAGGCCCGTTTCTTTCACTCCAATGTAATTTTTTTTTAAAATTTGTTTGAAAATGTAGAGTAATACATATTTTAAGCCCTGTGAGGAAATTTTAGGCAAGTAAGTGTTAAAAAAAGTTGAGAAAAGCAAAGAGAGAAGCAAAACTGAAAGGACATCATTTTAGTGAAATGATACAACACAAAGTGATTTACTCCAGTATCAAGAAAGAATAAACATAATACAGTAAAAAAATAACCTGCACTGAATGTTCTGTGTTTGTTTTTTATGTCTGTATTTTATTTATTATGTGAAGCCTCAAAGTTAAGTTGAAGAAAACTTAAAAATTAAGACAGAAACTGAAGTTTGATCTTGAAAAAGCAAAATAGAAACTAAAAAGAAACAGTCATTTTAAATGTCAGATTAAACCTTAAGACATTGTATAGACCTACTGCATATAAGCACGATAGATTAAACAGGATTTCTAACGTCTGTATTAGTATTATGTTGTGTGTGTGTGTGTGTGTGTATGTATGTGTGTGTGTGTGTGTGTGTGTTTTGTTTTTTTCTTTTATCTAGCTTTGAATCAGAGCCAGGGAGCAGTGAAGCTGTTCAGTTTGGGATCAAATCATTAAATTTTCCATTTTAACAGAAATCAAATGTTCTGGTTATCTTTTACTGTAATTAGAACTGACATGTTTAATAGTTTTAATCTTTATAAGTGCACATATATATAAAGAAAGAAGGAATCTAGATTCACTCAAATACAGAACACAGTGTGTTGGTTTTGAATGGACAGTTAGCTGCTGTTTTTCTCCTTGTTGTGGTTGTTGCACATTTATATAACTTGCTGCTAGATCTTTAGCTAAAACTCACTGCTGCTGTCTGTAGTGGAGTACTATTAATATTAATGTTTTATTAATTAAAAGTGTACGATTATACTCATTGCATACTAAAAGTTAATCTGGAACTTCCACAGAAACCAGACTGTAGATTATTCAGGGGTCATAACTGGAAATACTAAACCATAGCAGCTAAATCTTTTTGGAGCTGTTAAAAAAATTAAGTAATAATTGCATAAAAAAATCCATCAAATCAAAAGTCATCAAGTAATTTTTTTTCTTCTATAATCTAAACTGAAATATCCAACCCGTTCATTACAGGAGGAGATTGTTGTCCATGGTGGAGGTCGGGGCAGAGGAGGTGTTTAAAAGGGTGGGGTGCCCGTTGACAGCGGTGGGTGAAGTGGGCGTGTGTCCTCCACTCATGACTATTGGCTGAGAGCTGTAAGCCTGAACCTGGCTGCTTGAAGGGGGTGCTGCAACACCTGCTGGCGCCCATGCAGCCATACTGCCAGGCATCGTGGGCCAGGGTGCAACAGGTGGACCTGCCCACTGATTTCCCATAAGCCCCGGCTGGCGCCAGGGCACAGAGGCCGGAGGGTATTGAGGAGAGGAGTATGGAGAGCCCCCTATTGGCTGTGTGGGGAACACGGGGAGGTTCTGAGGGGTGGAGGGTGTTGACTGTGGAGACTCTGAAAGAAAATAAGAAGACAATAAAAGAAGTAGGTCTTTGAAACTGCTCTTATTGTACAGCTGAAGTGTGTTCATTTTGAACTGAAGCATTTATTGTCCTAGCCTGTCTCTGGACTATGATGCAGAAATGATTGATGAGCTAAAATGACAGAACAATTACTTATCCTAAACTAAGCTAAGCTAATCAAGCTCTGGATTCATATTTATGAACAGATTCAAGAGTGAAATTGGTCTTCTTCAATCCAACTCTCTAATAATAAAAGGGTTCTTTCTAAAATAAAAAATTTTGAAGGTTAACTGCCAAACTTTATTTTTCAATGTCTCTTCTTCTGATATTAATAAAGTATTGTCAAAATGAGGTTAATTACTTGAGTAAAACCACTTGGTTAAGGTCATCACTATTATTAAGTAATAATAGGTGACCAACACACAGTGACAGGATGTGAACAGAAACCTCACACAACAACTTAAATTATACCACCTCTTTACTTTTGCCGCACTGTATGAACAATAATCTGCTGCCTGCTCAATAAACATGTTTGTATATTTATTAAAAACCTTGTTCGCTGGTTACTGCTGTAACTCCATACATGGTGACCCTCCTCGTTGTCTCTGTGTAACTTCTCAGCTTTTGTAAACACTCTGCATTCCTCCCTCTTAATATCATATTAAAACTTCACTGAAACTTGGCTCTTTATCAGCAGTGTCATGGGAATTCTGTTATTCCCTATAGAGTACATACTGAACAGGTCACGAACAGGGGGATCATGGGAAAACTTTGTATTAAGTGGGTGTCTTCAGATTACTGTTTAATCTCTTGATTTTTTGATGTTTAGATTAAGTGCTTTGCTTTAATCTGCTTCAGACTTTAATACTCTCATTTGATGTTCATTTAAGATGTGAATGGAGTTCTGGTGTGCAGGCTTCACATCACTTTTATATCTCCTTCAACCACAGCTTCAATACCACAGTGCTATATGTTCACACGTTCTAAAGGTGTCAAAGATCAGATTAATCAAGCACACAACAGATATTGACGGGGAGTCACAGTGGAATACAGGGAGGGGAAGTGGTTTTTATTGAATGTTTGTTTTACAACAGAATAGCCTGATGTTTTTAATATTTATTTGCATGATGAGATATCAGCCTGATAAAAAAGCATCTCTGTGTGACTTCTCCCTTTAGTATGGAGGTAAGAACTACTGCATCATGTGCTGTGGATTCATATATGTCCTGTTTTTTGTGTGTCCACATCTCAATTGAGTCTAAAAGCAAAACTCCCAGAAGAGCTTGCTCTAAAATTAACTGAGCTAATGTGGAAGTTTCAAAAATATGGCTTGAAACAACGTCTATCTTCTCTATTTACCATATTTAGATTGTGTTTGTTTCAGAAAATGTGCTTTGAAGAAAAAAAGAAAAATAAGACTATGCGCTTTTCAACCTAAGTACAATTTATCTGAATTATTTATCACAAAATAACACAAAATGGTAATTGCATAAAAATGGTCAAAAAACCCACTCCTAATCTATAACTTTGGCCATATTCATACAGAAAAAACAGAAAAAAAACCTTGTGACTGATGGCTCCAGTGTGCATGTAATGTTAGCTGTTCGAAAACATTTTTAAGACTATACTAATGGAACTTTATACTGAAGAAAGCAATACAATTTACAATACAAAGGCTCTTAATTTTAAGACTTCGGAGGAAATTTTGGAGAAACTAAGAAAGAAGGAAAAGATTGTTTTTTGCTCTCTTTCACTGCAGCATCAGACTGTCCACTGCCCTACAACATTTTCACTTGCGTCAAAAAGGCCGACGGATGTTTTTGTTAACCTCCTTGGCCTCTAATACAGACATGTAATGTACCTCTTAGCATCTGTGTGTGACATACAAGCTTTTCTGACAGAGAGCTTGTCTAACAGGTGGTTGACGTTATGAAATGTAAGCAGTTTGGTTTTTATTTACGCTCCAAAACTGCTTGTTTAGATTTAAGAAGTGATCACTGGTTTCAAACAGGACTCAAACCCAAATCTCCTCAGCAAAGTCCTGTGTGACATCCACCATGTGTGAGATGCGGAGGGGCGTGACAAAGTGTCTGAAATGTTTGGTATCATAGATGGAGGGGAGTCATTGGTAACTCCTGCAAAAGAGTCTCAGAGATTAAAACAAGGGCAAACAAACATCTCATGTAACCCAAATGTTGTTGCTAACCTGGCTCCCTGGCACTGGAGCTCTCACTGGGCTTCATTGGCTCTGGCATCTGAACTGAGAAGATTTCCATCAGCTCATTAGTGGAGGAGGTCTGTGTGGACAGAGAAACAGAAAGACCCGCTGTTTGTGCTTTATAACAGAATACATTTAAATTCCTCAAACACCTGAGAGAAGTGAGACTCGTGATGACTGACTAGCAAATGTTCATTGATTTGAATGACAAATTACATATAAAAATACTTATACTGTACGGACTCATTTATTTACATAGATCATGATCTTAGAAGGTGAGCAGCTGGCTCTTAATCCATAAAAGCGGTCTGATCTTGACAAGTCAGTTTGACCAGTTATTATTAAACTGTGCCTGGGTAGCTCAAAAGAATAATGATTTAGTATGTAAATTTTTTTTAATAATTTATCTTTATTTGAGTTAAACTCACTGAAATCTTAAAATGTTCCAAAAACTTCATGGTTTTATGCTTCACACTAGGTGAAAATATTTACATTTTGTGCTTTTGTTGATTGTACCTGGTTTAAGCCTCCTGATGAGGAGTCTGGTTGTTGACTGCGCACATCATTCACAGCTGAGCCCTGGAAAAATTGTACATTCAAAAAACCGATGAGTTTAGTTTCCAGCCAACACTAACTATTTGGAATAAAAGATAAGAAAGTGTTCAGTTGAACAACTGGGGTTTTTAAAAAGATTTCCCAACTTTTATTACAGGCTGATATTTTGTATTCTTGTCTTTACCTCAGCTGGAGGGGCTGAGATGTCGTTTAGAGGCAGTATAGAATCAGTCTGGAAAAAGCAAAACAAATAAAGAGAAAACTGAGCATAGTTTTGATAAGGAGAGCAGGAGATCAAAAAAGATAATGTTTTTTTCTCACTTGTGTCTGGGTCTTTTCTGATCCCTGTGGTGTTTCTTGGTCTACACCCTTACAGACCTCGTGGATGTCAACCAGGACTGGATCTACCTGATGAATACGGATAAAATGCCACAATGTGGCATGAATACATTTACTGCAGAGAGGTACAATACAGAAAAATGACAGTCGTCCAGTGAGCTGACTGGAAAACAGAAAATGTTCATGTCCTCTTTCAGATTTCCATCCATTTAAAAGGTGTGACATTTTAGCACCAATTACAGAACAATATCTTTAAACTAAGCCCTTAAATGACGGGTCACAATTTAAAGTACAGTGTTTATGATATACAGATATTGTTTGGTGTAGCATTTAGGATTGGTGGTTTTCATCCAGATGGCTCATGTTTAGCTCCTGGTATGCAAACATTTTTAGTCTTTCAGTAAACAATCACTGTGCTGCCATGCACTCTTTGTGCTTCCACAGCAACATTTGAACTCGACATCAACCTTGTTTATAAGATGCACAATACTAATTTGATCTTTATGAAAGAATTGTTGTGTAATTTGTGCTAAAATGTTACAAATAGTTTATACTACCACTGGTTGTTCTATGTTCTCAGGAATTTCTGCATATCTACTGACACAAATCAGATTTTTACAGGTCTTCTTGTTTTATTGTTTGAAAAATAACCCTAATATTTATATTTATCACCACTTATCATTTCACAACCCGTATGTTTCCTGTGTTCTACTGTGTGTTTTTACAAGGGTGGCTGTCTTGATGTAGAAGAGGACGTAGGTGTCTTGCTGCTGGTAGATGTAGGCCAATGCTCTGGGGTCAGACTCATCTTTCCGCAAAGAGCTGATCCTGCTCCTGTCATGCTCATAAAGTACAACCTGCATAACAGATGAGAAAAAAGGATTTAAGCTTTAAGGTATATTATAAATGAGGTAAGAATAGAGTAAGATATTTTAAACCATAAAAATATCACTAGATTTATGCTACTTTGTCTAGTTTTGCATCACAAACAGTACTTCTTTCTCTAGATTTCTGTGGTGAAGCTTTTCTGTATCCTGATAACAAAAGGTAAGGACTGGAATTCAAGTCCAAGTCCAAGTTCAAAAGAGTGTGTTTACATGAGAAGAAAATCGATTTGTTAACATCTAGTTTGTGGAACTTGACAGGATCGCACAGAATCGTTTGGTTTGCAATTTTTATCACTACAATCTGCACTTGAACCAGAAGTCTGACTAAAACAGGTGCAGATGTAATACCAAAACTTGAATCATTTTTAAAACCCAACTTCCACATTTAATGAAGTATTTTTTTCACAGGGGAAACACTACTTCCTCTTTAATTCATTACTGATTGTAACAACAAAGTTAAACATACTGTATTATTGTGGGAGGATGAATACACTAAATGCCTTAACTTAAACTTAATTTTTTTGTGTGTGAAAAATAGAGTTTTGAACTTCAAACTAATCATTTAAATTGGGTCACTAAATACTCCCTTTTGGCTGGAAAATAGAAAGCTTAGTATGTGAAAACAGTTTCATGGCTCTGATTCATATTAGCTGATTCTGGTTTATGTCCTGAGAATTCCAAGAAATCCTGAGAATTGTTAAACTTTTTTAAAAATAA
>JAPZDV010000210.1:0-14045 GCA_029814665.1 Acanthurus lineatus
TCATCAGCTTGCATTAACCCCTAATGCCATGAGCGACATTTATTCAGGATAATAACAGTGAATGAAAGCTGAGACGCCATCGCAGTACATGAGGTCAGGGATTTTGCGAGTAACCATACAAGTTGTTCGGCAAAGCATAACTTGACGTTTGCCCCCCAAATTTTTAAAGAAATCCTAATAGATCCCACAACATTCTGCCTTTTTTTAAGATGGTGGAGCAGCAGAAGCTCTAAAAACAGCTCAGATAACTTTCAAATCTTCACTCATCACCAATCTATATATATTTGTTAAAAAGCTAGCACCTCAGCTTTGCTAACAAGGCAAAACATATGCCAGTATTTGAGTAATGTGTGTACAGGGGTTTGTGCTTCAATGTACATGTTAATGATAGTATTTTTTCAGCTGTGGGATCAATGAACTGACAGCATTAGAAAACATGCAGGACATCTGATGCAACCCGATTTTATTGAGCTGACTAATCTCTTAAACTGCTATTTTACGAGACATGCGAGAAACTGCAACAAATAAACAAACTACCACAGTGAGAAACAGACTGCTTAGCATTCCAAAATCATGTGGGGTCCACATGCAAAAGAAAAGTAAAAAAAGAAAAGAAAAGAAATGATCTCCACATTAAACCAAACCGTTAATTTAGAACTTAATCATAATCTTTCCCACACTTACTGTGCAAGGAAAAAATCTATATAAATCCTCAATCCTGCCAAAGAAGTTTTTAACAAAATCTGAATTTCCTAAAAGAAACATTAACAAAATTCTTTCCACATAAAGACCTTATAGACAAAAGACATATTCTGGTGGGAATACATCTTACAATACATCTTACATCTACATCAATATCCAGTTAATATTCCTGAATTCATATATATCTTATATATATCAATATCTTACCTATGCCATCCAAGATTGTTGAGGAAAGATAATTGGGCAACTAACTGACTTTTTTAAACTCAGGTCAAGTCTCATCCCATTACATGCAATGCAAACAACTACTATTTCAACAAATAAATACAATTTAGTCCAGACTTAAACTAGATAAAAGGTTTTTACCACAGTTATTCATAATGTCCTTCTCTAAAAACTGTGGATGCTTTTTGGTTAGTGTCATCTAACTATAAGAAGTCAATGTGCAAGAATTTGAAATGAGACTTCTGTTGAGCGCTCTATTGGCATCCCACAAGGCTCATAACTAGGACCTCTTTTATTCGGTTTATATGCCAACAACCTGCCACACGTACACCCAGAAGTTAAAACCCCAGTGTATGCAGATAACTACGTCATTTTTGTGCATGGTCAGTGAAATTAACATCAGCAATGATGAAAGTTTGCAACTGACTTTCAGAGTCTTGCTTGATAAAAATAAGTAAAAAAAACTGAATGTAGCCAGGTGTTGACATAAAGGGTGACAGGATTAGACTGTTTTATAGTTTTTATATATTTATTAGACTGTTATTTTTAAATAGCTGAAATTGTTCTTGTGGCTTTCCTTTAAAGATGAAGTTAGGGTTTCTCAAATTTGATTTGGGATTTTTTAGGTATTGGGTTTTTTTTTAAAATTTTAACTCAGTAGCCAATTAGTCCTTCTTTAGAAGCTATGCTTACAAAATTCATGGCCTAGCAATGCCAAGCAGGACACACAACCGAACTAACCAACCAATAGAGAAATTGGATTGATCCAAAGGGTCTGCTGCCTAGAGGTAAGTTTCGTCTGGCTTGGTCGAAGCCACTTTCTCTGTTTTCCATTTACAGGGCCAAGGCGTTTGTCTAAGACTGGACTGAAACTGGATTTGCTGAATATAACAAAACAGATGGATTATGGGTGAATGCACCTTTGCGAGTCATGTGACATAAGTGTTGCCACTGTAAAAGTCAGTCTTAGGAGTTTTAAGTTTATCCAAAATCATTCCTTGTTCTTACAAGTCTGTGTGTAAAAGCAAAACAAGTATCTTGCTCAATATACAAATCGATTAACAATCTTGCTCCTTCTCTAATAAAAGGGTTTATATCACAGCATTTAGATAATGGAGGGACATTGATGAATCAACACCAGAAACAAACCCAATCTGTTATGATCACGACAACTGGATGTGTCTTAATGTTGTAAAATCTTGTTTCTGTTGCTGATGTTGTTGTTATAGACTAAATTTGTACTGTTGTACTGTATTTGTACTGTTTTTTATGCTACAGTGTTAGCCGGGCTAATCAAATAAAGTGCTGTAACCACCAAAGGCAAATGATAAAAAACAACAGTCTCAGTCTTTTTTTTCCAAACACATGGTGTAATATGAAATAGAAAATGTTATTTTAACTTGCAGACACGTTAAAGACCAAAGTCATAAATGTACTCATGTAATATCCTGATTAATTGACATATCCTGGCTTGTATTAAATCCCTGTATCTGGTTTTTGTTATATATCCTACTTCAATCTGTTGGCTGTGCTTCAGCGATTCATCAGGAGCTGTGTTACATGCAAAATAAATTACATAAGTGAGAGTTTTATAAATGTATTCAAGCTTTACAGTACAGACAAAATGAATCAACATGGTTTCTTCATGTGATCTCAAGTCAAGAGTTCAAAATCACAGATTTTGTCTTTAGAGGAAGATGCATATTTATGATTTTCAGAGGACAACAAGATAATACAACTTTTAAAATTTTATTCAAGTCACAACAGAGCACCATGCTGGCTGCTCACATTCACTTCATAGCTTCACACACACTTTCATTGTATCTAGTTTCAGTGAATGGGGATTTTACTCAACACTTTCACTGACACTACCCTGTTTTATCCCTGCAAAGTTTGTTTAAAGGATTAGTCTGACATGACGGCATTAGTGGCCACTAATGCCGTCATGTCAAACGAAAACCACACGGCAAATGAGACAATATTTTTTCTGGACTGGCTGAAAAACCATATATAAAAGCAATCAGTCAAAAAAAAAAAAGATTAAACAAGTAATGAATGCAAATTGGGTTGGGACGGTTGGAATCAGACAGATTCCCATGCAGAAAGACTCCCGTCATCTTGCAACACAGTAAGAAACAAACACACTAAGAAATCTTGGTCTATGTTGAGCATCACCACTCCAAACCAGAGCTGTTTACAGTGTTAAATAAGGGTTGTAATTCGTGTGTGTGGATTGGGGGTGAAGCGTACTAAGAACACTAAAGAACACTACAAACTTTCATTAATTTTATAAAGCAACATCACAGAGATTAAAAAAGCAGGCTAAACAAAACCATATTTAAGTTACCACATACACACAAATCATTCACAACTTAAAAGCTTTTTGTCTCGTGGCTTCATTCAAACTCCTCCTCGCTGTTTTGTTTGTATTTGGTTCCACATCATCAGACGTTTCGTCTCTTTGCCATCTTCTGAACACATCTGTGCTCCTCATGCTGAAAGCACATTAGCTGCAGATTAGCTGATTTACTAGCTGAGCTCATGGTTGCTTTCATCGTCATTTGATGTTCTGATTTTTTTAATCCACCTGGCTGTTTTTGTCAGAGGGGGCACAGCAGAAACCTGAGTCTTTAGGGACACTGTGTTGTCGTGTTGTATTTGAGGCTAAAGTTTTCTTGACTCAAAGAGCTTCACAACAGAAGTTAGCACAAATACATCCTCACATTCATGGTGGCAGAGGCTACTGTGGACAGTGCCATTGACTCATCAGGGTTCACTCATGCTTACACATACCAGGGTTCACCATCTTGCCCAAGGAGGAGCTGAAGATCAAACCAGAACTTTCTAATTGTGATGACCACAACCAGCCCTGAGCTTGCGACGTGGCCTTCTGAAACATTTGACAATTAGCTTTGTAGGAAAAAATCCACTCATGTTTCCAAGATGTTGATGATTCTGACAAATGAACAACAGGCTGCAACTATAAACGTCTTTGTGGATTAAAGAACTCATATTTACTTTTCTTTGCTCTAGAATTAGATCGGCTGACTCTTTGTTAAGATGCTCAGAAAAGACCTACAACCACGAATCTCACACAAAAACTTCTGCTCGCTCAGCGTCTCCTTTCAAACCTTTAACCTTTACCGTATGGATCTAATTCACTCCTAATGTACTTTGAAAAACTTTCCTGTATAATTTCAAACATAATTTATCATGTTCACATACCTACACTGTGGACTGGATCTGTAAATTAAGTTATATGGAGAACGTGTCAAGGGTCTCAAGAACTGAGACGAAGACATAACTGCACGAGGAAAGTTCTTGAACTTACAAAGTAGGAGGGAATATGAGAGTAGATGGGAAGAAAAGCTGACAAAAATGGGGTTGCTGATTAGTTTTAAATTGTATGCAAAGTGGACTAAATAATAGCTGTTATCATTCCATGATGTCCTGAAAACCCTTCATATCCATCTATTATCGACTCCAACTAACTGTCGTACAAACTATGTGAAAATAATACATGTAAGGGGTGCAAAAATATGCAAAAGCATTTTTATATCCATCAAAAATTAACTTTGTCGCTGTTACCTATTGGCTTTATATATTATGCACCCATTTATTAGTGGTTTTCACGATCTATTCTGTAAAATTTAACACATCAGACAATAAAATATGGGTCATGTTTTTAGTTTGAGTCTTGCTACTTCCTGATTTATTTCGTTATTTTATTTACCCTTGTCTTGTGTCTTTCTGTTAAGTTTCCCTCCTTTTGTTGATTACCTGCCCTGATGTGTTTCACCTGTGTTGACTGTTCCACCTGTGTCTAATGGTTTCCTGTGGGTATATAGTGTGTGTTTCACCTTTGTCTTTTTTAGTTTGTCTGTCTTGTGCTGTTTTGGCTCCTAATTCATTCAGTTTTTTGGATTAATTTGTTCAGCTTTTTGCTCTTTTTGTTTTGTTGGTATCAGTTTTTTTTAAGAAAGCTCACTTTTAGTGAGTTGTTTTGCTTTCTGGGTCCCTCCTCGTTTAACCTCTTCAATCTGAAACTGAGCGGCTGAATTTTAGTTGCAGTTTATACTTTTTTGTTTGTTGAAACCATTTTCTGTGTGTTTGGGATGTAAATATTTCTTCTGACAGTCACATTTAGAATAAAGATGTTGATTTTTTTTTTTTTTTTGTAGAGTCCTGGAGTTTGGGAGATGATGTTTTTGTGAAGCATCCCTCTAATTATTATTTACCATAGAGCTCCTCAAGTTGCAACAATACTTGTAATGGATGGCTTCCAGGTATGAATACAAGGCGGGTTGGTGCCAAGAAAACGTGCTCTTAGACAAAGAGAAAATATATGAAAATGAGCTGCAGCCACACATGGGATTGAATGAATAAGGAAACATTCAAAAGAGCCCTGCTGCGGCACTCTGAGGTCACAGTGCTACAACAACAGGTTCATACTGGGGTCATTTTAAAGTTTTGACTACATCCAACAATTTTGGATTTTTCTTTTTCTAAAAACCGAATTCATAGGTTTAATGACTGCAAAATGCTTTAAGCCTGAAGAAGAGAATAATATAATAAAACAGAAGTGCAACCACTTAATTTGGCTTATTTATGTTACAGTTACAAAGCTTAGAAGAATTATTTTAGTCCTAAATTCAGTTTAAATTTTCAAACTTTTATATGCAAGCAGAGTTTAGCCACTAATGTAGCCTTTTATTTTATTATATCTATAATTTCTCAAGCATTTTATGAATGTGGACATATTCTTATTGATATCAACATAGTGTGTAACCCATAACAAATGTATTCTATAACTTAAAAATTGTTATTGGTTGTGATGAATGTATTCTTTAAGGTTAGAGTTTAGGCTCAAACACCAGGGCATTGTTCCATGATGCAGTTCATTGAAGCATATAAAGCATGTTTGTATAAAACCCTTCATGATTGTGCAATGACTCTTTTCTTATCGTGAGCTGTCTGATTTCTACAAGGCGAAAGATGGGAAAACATCTTGGTTAAATAACAGTGGTCCAAAAACAAATACATCTTGTTTCTACAAGTTACAGAATGCATGTGGAGTCTCAACACGCAGCTCCGGCCAAACATATCAATAAACAAAGCCTCAGAAAAGAAAAGCAAAATGACTCAATGGTCTCAGTGTTTCTGTGACACTCTCTGAGTGACCTTACGTGACTGAAGTCACAGCAGCAGTCACATCAGTGATTTCCCATGCTGGAGATGCTCCTCGTTTATATCTGGCACTAATGACAATGCTGTCGTCGAGTTTTCATAATGCAATAGATAACTTCTATTCTCAGAGCAGCAGGACAAGCTGACATCAGACCAAAAGAGTCGAATGGTCAGATGCAACCCTTCAAACCATGGCACCGGGTCCTTTTACTGTCAGGTGCTTTATGGCTTCAGGGCCTGCTGAGCCTGCTCATCCTCATCACACTGATGCTGAGGATGATTTATCCTCGTCTCATTTTCCACCACCACTTTGAACCCAAGGCATCATTGGCTAAAAAGGCTCTCCAGATCGCCGACCTCGTGGCTCTCTTAACCGCATAATCTCATAAAAGCTGAACACAGGACCTTGCATGACATTAGTCCACCACAGCAGCATACTGCCTGTTTGGTCCAAGGGAAGGATATTTTATCCTAATCTTTTGTCTAGATCATTGCTTTGAATTTCGCCATGTGACATTAGTTCCCATGTTTTATAACTAGGATTAAAACGGAGCAGATGATAAAAGCTGTGCAAAGAAACTGGAGGCTGCTGTTGTTGTCCAGATGTTCGAGAGCTGATCCAGACTACAGCCGACTAAGGGTTTCGAATCAATGTTTCATTCATAGGTTTTATTTTTGCCTTTTTGATCAGTTTTAATAATATTTTTGTTGTTTTTGGGTGTTTTTTTTCAAATTAGATAATGTTTTTTAAAAAAAACTCTGCATTATGTAGCTGAAATTCAAACCCTCATTTTTTCACACTCACCTCCCAACCAGAATCTGGTTGTAGTTCACACTGTAGTTTAAACATTGTTTTCAAAGATGGTTTCATGCATCAACACATTTACAAAAGCACATTGTAAAAGCTGTACTTTGTTGCTGGATAGAATGTAAAAAAAATTGAGAAATAGTTTGCAAACTAGATAATTCTGCTATAAAATTATACTCAGATAGGACAATGAAATGATCAGTGCAAAAGCCTGTCTTCAGGCAGATGTTTGCTATGTTTTCTTTAGACATCTGTCTGAAGAAGAGCTTGTGCCCAGAACATCATATGATGATACTGGAATTCATGAGAACATGATCTTGTTTGTGGACTTTATTATGACTTTTTATACCACCGTGTACTTTGTAAATTGTGCCAACATTCTCTTCTTCTTCAGTAACGAAATATCAAAAGAAGTTTTTTAAGTAAGAAGCTTCTTTCCCACACAACACAGTATGAAGAACAGACAGGTTGCAGTCGACCAGAAAGCACTTGAGCTACATTTACTTTTAATATTTCACATCTGATCTGCACGGATAAAAAAATACCTTCACACCCAACAAGTAAACACATCAAAAACCACAAGGATATGACAAGAGAGGACATAAAAACAGCTGCTCATGTGTTTATCAAAACGCCTTTTTAGACTTTTGTGGTGAGCTTGCAATGAGTCAGACATACTGCAAATAAATTATATTTATCTATAAACTCATCATGTAAAATTACTACTTGTTAATAGTAATTTTAAAGTCATTCAACAGCAGAACTGAGAGGCTTCAGTACCAAAGCCTTTGCACAAAACTGGACGAACTCTATTGATTTTCAAGCAACTAGAGCTCACTTACTTCATGTGTAAATCAAATTATCCTCTGAATAATGTGTCTGCTGCTGCTGCTGCTGCTGCTGTTTGCTGAGGGCCACTTACAGCTGCTGCCTCCGACAAAACACATCATCATGGTAACAGAGAAGAGCCAGAAACCTCAGCTGAGCCAGAAGCTCAAGAGGCACTTCTCTGCAGTTCTGACTGCTGCACACATCAGTACTGTCTCCAATAAACATTGGGGATTATTATGTATTAAAGAAAACATTACTGTATTGGTGACATTTCAGAACCTTTTTAAATCTGTGAAATTTCAAATTGACTCATAAAATCTTTTTTTTATACGGACAAAAGTCTGCATGGCTCAAGCTGGCAGCAATCGAAGACTGAATGATTTTAACTCATTGCAGATTATGAACACTATGATGTAAATTTAGCTTTATTTAATAGGGATTTATCTGCTACTTGGTTTGCTATTTAAGTTCAGTGCATTGCTACTTGCAAAGAACCTAAATGCCTAAAGGGCAGATGAGCTAAAAGTAAGCAAATGTCAGAGTAGTCGGATACAATGTGAGACATTAATGCTTCACTGCACGACGAATGCAAAATTAAGGGCAAAGTGACGAGTATGTTGAATAAGCAGTTGATAAAATACATAATGACGTCTTAAGGACCTTCAATAGTGTGTTTAGCTTTCTGAATAAAGCTGCAGATGTGCTTTGCCAACAGCTGGACAGACAGAGACTCTGTGGGCTGAGCGAAATGAAATCACTTTAAGGTGCCAGTGCTCAGCAAGCTGCCACAATATAGGGCTATAGCTAAATTACTAAATGAGTGTGGTCTCCCAAACACCCAACAAGTTGCTCTTTTATCATGAAGACAATTTGTTTTGTTGTGTGTGTGTGTGTGTGTAGGAACACTTTGTAGAGAAAAACAGGAAACAAACAGTAATCCGGAGTAATCAGACCCAAACTTGCTATAGAATCTGAAAGACCCGCTGTGTTAAACCACTTGTGTGAAGGATTAGCGTGGACCAAATGTTCCCGTATTGTAACGGAATATAAGTGTCAGTGATCTGGAGAAGATTAGAGGTTTTGATAATGAAAACACAAACAATAATGTAGCTAAGGAAACAACGCAAACAGCGAGGAAAAACAATTCAGAGGTGCTCTTTTCCGACACAAACACGAGATTCCTATTTCAAACTTGGACGCGGCGAGTGTCCTTTGGCTTGCTGAGATGTTGTTATCCTACATTTTCTCAGAGGAATTTTCTCCTGACATTTGTTGTTTGAGATGGAGCACTGGCTTGATCAGATTACTGCCTCTGAGATTTTGCCCTGAGAGCCACAATGTGTGACTGAAGAATTACAGCGCCCTTGTTATGTCCACTTTCTGCTCGGACGATCCCTCCTTCACTGGGAAATGTGCTGTCCTTCCTTTGTATGAAACTCGCGAGGAGACGCAGACATCATTTACTCAAATAAATTGCTGCCTCTTCAGAAGGAAGTTTAAACTTGAACTACTGAAGCTTTCGTTGCAATTAAGTAATCCCGTTGGTGTCCAGCAGGAAATCTGATCTCGCTACTGAGAGCAGGAGGAGGAGGAGGATAAGGATAAAGTGCGTTCATTCAAGTGCGTTCTCTTGTTTTACTTGGAGAGGAAGTGGTTATTTTATGTCTTTATACAGCCACACACATCACTGTGTCAATAAATAACTGTGAGGACAGATCTGGTTAATATGCACTAACAGAGGGGGTATTTGGCCCGGACGACGAGGAAGAGTGTCATTTTGTGTATCCTCCACCTCGTCTCACTCCTGAATAAACCAACAACACTTGCAAAGAAGGCCCTAAACTTTGAAAAGTAATCTTTTGAAGTGTTGTTCTTGTGATTCAGTGCTGAGGTCAGTAAAACAGCTGTTGGCCTGATGTTAACCAGCTCATTATTGACTAGTTATTCATATCAAATTAATCTAAGATGCTGTTTCCTTCATTCCACAAGAAGCAAACAATGGTGCTGCCAATGAGCAACATGTGTTTTTTCTGTTTGTTTTTTTGTTTTTTTTTGCAACTATGTGCAACTAGTTGGTAGAAGACGGTAAAATGGATTTCACGGATATGATATAAAATAGGTCAGTGTTTGAATCCTCCCCTTCAGCTTTTTAGTGAAAACAAAAATTAGTGGTATTTTGAGAAATGTCTTCTTAACTTTAACCATCTCTTTTCAATTTTTTTGGATCAGTTTCTGATTTAATAACTTTTCCAATTAGATGTTCCCTGTTCTCAGCTAACATGTGACATTCGAGAAGCTTCTCTTGTTACAGAAAGGATTTTTAAAAAAAAACCCTTCCTTTAAGAAATGTGAAGGAAAAGCTGCTGTGAAAGTCTTGTGTGCCATATGAACGTTCCTATTAAAGTCAGCAGGAAGGATCAAATCCAGTCTTAATGAAATAAACATGTCAGACTGACTGAAATTGCATTTAACAGCTCTTAAAACCAGAAGGAAGCGTTTAAGTTTACTGCACAGCATCTAAAACTCACAGCAACGCTGCTGGGACGTACACTGTAATGTCGACTGCACAGCGGAGATGACGGATACATTTGTTAACTGCATCAGTCATCCCAAGTGGCTTCCCGTCCTCGCTCAGGCAAGAATTGATCATGCGGAAACAACAATTTGCGAAACAAGCAGATGCACTTTTTCTACGGATATGAGACAAATCAAACTCATCTAAATGCCCTGCAGCAGCATCCGTTCTCAGTCGCACGTGCATATGGACGGCTCGTTTCTTAGGATGACTACGCTTGTAAAATATCCAGAGGTCCCGAATGTATGAGAGGCCTAAAGCTTCGGTTAATGATTTGAATTTAGAACGTAGTCACAAAGACCTGAGGCGTATAGAAGGCCCGAAGATCACGTACAGTAGAGCTCCACCACAACGTGAGTGTTCCCTCACAGAGTCTGATGTTTCAGTGCAGAAAGAATAACCCACCAATCACTGCACACTTTGTTTCTGATGTCATTGACTTAATGAGCAACAGCACGCTGCTGCTGCTGCAAAGATGTGAAACCAAATTGACTGGAAATGCACCTCACTAATGAAAACCATAAAAATCCTCACATTAAATCTCGCTCAAGCGAATGTAATTAGGGCCTGAAGTGGGATATTAAATTTGGATTTTTTTTCAGGTCTCAGCTTTGAATTTAACATTATATTCAGACGCTGAAATCCACGGTGGACTCACATCATGCTGGGACACTTCGTAAACATTTCCAGTAAGTCTGAACAGAAACGGTGTGAGGTTACATTCACAACTCCCGGAGTGTTAACACTTAATGCTCTGCAAAACCTCGCTGCCCCTAAAAAATATCAACTTTTCGGGGCCTGGCAGATTTCATTGCACATCTAGTGGATTTGTTTTAAGGTTTTATAGGTGTTTTAGGAGATTTAGGGGAATTTTCATGATCCAAAGCAGAATAATGAGCCTACAACTACCTCAACCACCAGTAACTACAACCTCAGTAACAACCGTGTGAGGACATGGAAGAGAGAGGTTCATTATAAAGAAGCACTGTGGCTTTAAAGCTGGTTCACACTATTATTTTATTTCTCCTGGCCAAAGCAGAAACCACTAGATATCTTTTCATATTCTGTTTCATACCAGCAGAGGAGAATATTTAATGAACCCTTGATGCTAAAGTGGTTTCCAGGTTTCTGACGTGAGCGGCTGCAGACTCTGCACTCTCAGCAAGTCATTATTTCCATTTAAAATAAGCCTTTTAATGGCCAAAACTGGAAATACTGGAACAAAGTGAAACGTAACATAAACTGGATCTGACTCTAATGACGCAGGAAGGAATTAACATGCTGCCTAATTGTTACGGAGATACCGTGTTAGCTACGGCCACGATGGATAATAACTCAGATGTCTCATACATTTCTCCATTGTTTTAAGAAGAATCGATTAATGGATTAATCGGGTAATTTGTATTTGTACAAATTACAAATATTTGTACAAATATTTGTAATTTATTTGTAACATAAAAAAGCCTTAAAGTTTTCTGAGCCCACAGTGGAAATAAGACCAACATGCTTTAACTCACATATCTGATTTCCAGTGACATGAAACAGAAAACCAGAAAATCGCATTTGAGACGCTGGGACCGGTAAATGGCCGGCTTCCTTTTTTCTACATGCAAGAAGTTGATGTTGTTCATGCTTTTAAATCAGCATTGTAATCTGAAAAGAATATGGTATTGAAATATTTGATTTATTGAGTGCTTACTGGAAGAACTACTGAAAATTGTGACAGAGTAGGAAATTGAGATTGAAGACGCTCATGATTTATGAGAGATTTATGAGTAATAAATCATGCAAAGTAGAATCACAACAGAAATTCTTATCTAAGACTCAAATATTGTGTTATAAATGTAATCCAGAGAGACAGAATAAGAGGTAATTTTAAGAAAGTGCTGTTATTTTCCTCTCCACCTTCACATCGAATGTCACTGAGTGTGATACTGATCTCCCTATTTGCATTTATGACACCCATTTGCACCTTTTACACACAAACCGGTCCAAATCTGGGTCAAAGGAATCTTTGAACTGATCACTTCAGGCTTGTCCCTCAGGTTAAACAAGGCTTGCAGGAATTCCTGCCTAATTGACAAACGGTGTGTTTTGGTTAATGTTTCAGAAATCTGTGCCCATTTTTAAAATGTTTAAAATTTAAAATATGTGTGTAACTGATCCCCTGGCGGCTTCGTGCCACGCTGTCACTCACTTGTACAAACGCTAGCATGAGCTCATCTGACGCATTTTAAATGTTCTCAATGATTTTTGTATCCCAAATGTTACGCAAATACCAGGACTCCAGCAGGCGTATCTGCAGACAGATTACTGTATTTCCTGTAAAGGCTTCCAACTACTGACCTCCAAGGTGGAGTTTAAGCTTTGTACAAAGTCCAATGACTGCACACAGGCCATTTTCCGGGACATTTAATGTCCTGTTGCTGCAGAAATAAGACAAATGCTTGAACATGAGGCCTGGGCTCTGTGACAGGAGAAAGTCCTATGACTGAAATCATTTTCCCTTTTGTTGTTTTTACTGACTGAATGTGCTTTCCTGTTTTGGAAAATCAGAATAAAAACTGTTTGTGACGAGTTGTGACTGCACAAAGCTTTAAAGTTAATTATGGCATCTTCATTGGTTGGAAACATGAGTCATGTGGACTGTTTTTCTATGATAAATTGCATTTTTTTAATGAAATAAATCTTGAACGTAGTTCTAAAGTAATCTTGCACCACCAGAAACCACGTATGAACCCCCACTGCAACAAAGTGAACCTGCCTGACAATAAAATTGTTAAAAGTTTTACTAAAGACATCTTTCATAAAAAGAGGAGAGGAGCTTTAAACTGATGTCATTTGAGGGGGGAGAAGCAAAAATTTTTCCAACACACTTTATATAACAGTTTCAATTATACATGAAGTTTATTAAGTAATCAGAGTTCTCAGAATGCGTGAAAACAAGTTCCATAACCAAACCAAATAAATTTAGTTTTGCCAATAACATGTGACCCTGAAGGTCGATGTGACTGAACCTCCTCAACCCTACACAACCTCAGAGATGATCATCAAAGAGATAAAGCATAACGGATGAGCTGGTTAATCTTTCCAGCTCGAACCCACAGGACTTTAGATAACAGGATTGCCAAAGGGTTTTTAAACATCGATACGAGTTACTGAGAAAAAAAAGACATATTTATCATTCCATTTAATGCAGCCCAAAAAAAATGCAACATCTTGCATGTGAAAAAAAGAAAAAGGAGGTGGGAGACTATCTGGAACATTTAAGAGAACATTACAATTCAAGCAGTAAAGCTGTCGCACAATAATGTGGCAGTGATAGATCTTATTTAACACAATTGAAAGATGTGCAGCGAGGCATGAGCTGTGATTAAGACATGAGTCATAGCGTCTATTTGACATGCAGCACTGACAACGAGCATTCATCACTAATGCGAGCTGCTGAAATATCTGTTGAAAGATACAGGAGGAATATTTACTGGCTTAATTCTCGGATTCAATAGGCTTCATAAATCACCTGCCGAGATTCACGTACGTGACAGAACAGAAGAGAAGCCATTAATCACGGTCGTGCAACGGAGATCAAACAGTGTTTTAATGTGACTTTTTTTTTTTTTTTTTTTTTTTTAAGAGGACATCCAGTCCAGGGGGAGGAAGAATTTGTTTGTGCAGAAGCAGCCACGCGCGGCGCAGGGCAAAATTACGCCACGGGAC
>JAPZDV010000211.1:0-14004 GCA_029814665.1 Acanthurus lineatus
ATAATTATGATTGATGATTTTGATATAATAATTTTAATAATTTTAAACATAACGATGCATTTTTAACTCTGTTACATGAATAATTTAAAAGGTATGAGAAATTATATTATCAGTATTAGGATAAAAGCTGGGGAACATTGTCACAACTTGTCTAATGTACAATAGACATACACAAGTTATGAATATAATTAAGTTCAATCATGAAGAAAATTAAACAACAGTCTAATGTGACAAGAAATGTCTCCTTTGTTCTTTTGGGGAAAGGGGACTTTATCTTGTGCCAGTCAAAGGTGTGATAATGGCCTTAAAGCTAAACATGGATTTTAATCAATAGAAAACAGATCAAAACTCCAGATGATAAAAAAATACCTCATGCTTGCTTTTTCCTCATTATGATCACAAGACAATTCAGAGGTTCATCATAAGTCCACCTCCAGCAGATGGCAGTGCAGTCTCTCACAACAAAAAGCTTTCCCATAACTGTCTCCAAGTATTTGATTTGTGTTGTTTAGGTAGTTGGAAATAAGTTTGCTGATAACAACTCATAAGATTTCTAAGATTATCTGAGTTCATTTATTTACTTAATTGTTATTTTAAATTCTAATTCTAATAAAAGTGGAGGGTAATGCTAGGTGTGAGCCCATGATTTTAACAAATGAAGAAAAAAGTAAACTTTTCTGTTTTAAACAACTTTCGCAGCAATTCAGTTAAGTTTTCTGATCTACCAGGTGCTTGAGAATGCACTACAAAGCTGAAGTGTGTTCAAAATTCGGACAGAGACAGTCAAGGACAGAAGCAGCATACCTGCAATGATATTAAAACCCAGAAGAGACTCAGCATATTTTTTTATTCCATAATTACTGGGCCTTCTCAGAATTATTTTGGATGTGAGACAAGGCAATATACCAAGAAAAGGGTGGTCCTTGCAATACTAAAAATCAAATATTAAAAAATAAATTAGACTTACAAACATTTTGGATAAAGAGGTTGAGCATGTAGGCTATTGGTTACAGTTAAGGTTAGGGTGATAGGGGTTTAAAGCAGGGAAATACACTAGTATTACATAAAATGTAAAAGAAAATAGTTGTAGGATAATTCAGTCATGCTGACTTAGCAGTTTGCCTGCCTGTGAAGTTAAACGTTGTCAAAGCATTTTACTTCTTGATGAGGGGAATTTCCTGTCTGCACAGGCTTTTTGTGAGTGAGGCCAAGGACCACATCTCTTATCTCTCATACACAGACACACACACACACGTTAACAGGAACAATATCTAAAATCCCGTGACTTCTGAGTCACCCTGCTCAAACCTACTGTAGATCAATGAATCGCAGCCCTTCACTGGAAATCACTATTGTCTTGGCAACCACCGCATAACACATAGTCGGTGTCACTTTATTGAAAGCGTTGCCATAATAGCAGCTAAATATGACTCAACAGATTCACCACACTAATCTGTCTTACAATCGGTCCATATTTGAAATATCAAAACAAAATCAGAGTACAGTATGCTTTTTGTGGGGAACTAAGATCTCAGCAACATCCAATCTACCAGTAGTCAGCGAGCCATGATATGTTCATATTCAGTCAAACAAAACTGTGAGGAGACTTAAGGTTAAAACCTTAAATTGCTGAATGATGAGGAATAAATTCTTATCTAATTGTTTGTATTGTGTGAAAGTAATTTTACCCTTTAAGTAAGCCAAACCACATACCTGTGTCTTCCCCTCAAACCATGGGATGGTTGCATACCTTTGCTGCTACTTCATACTTTTGTGACACCTGTGGAGAAGTATTGTAGTGTGTTTTGTGTTGTCATTGGCTAAATGCTTATTAGTCTGTTTGCTGAAACATCTTGTAGATCATTTTACTCAGCTTCTTTGACCGGTACTTCTTTATTCCAAAGTAAATTCCACTCTCTCCACCCTTTCAGTTTGACAGTCATTACTTTTACAGTGTGACATAAATTACAGCTTTAATAGCTGACATTAGGCTACTGTTGTTTTAATCTTTAAATGTTACGACAGGGAGAGAAAGTAGGGCAGTGTAAGTACCAGTGTCAGGTTACAGTGCAGAGGAGCTGTTACGATGTAGCCAGAGAGCCATCTCTCTGTTTTGTAGGTGGTAAGACTTATAGGAAGTCTAATGATTTCCTGCCACAAGACGGCTCTCCTCACACCACCACCTCAACTCACTGTAACTGGCTGACAAGAATCACCAGAGATTACGACTCCCTGTTGCTATAAAAAACTACACAAAAAATGACATGACAACAATGAAAATAAAAAAAAAACAACCATGCTTTAAAAATTGAAGCCTTTTAATGCACTATGATAAGGGGGGGAAATACACAACAGCTGAAACAGAGTGTTGATACAGAAAATCCAATATGATTTAATAAGTGATTATAAAATAGAAAAATTTTGAGGTAAAAAGAGTAAATACATAAAGAGAGGCAGTATAGCTTAAGACTAAAGGACATACAGTGACAGGACATGACCACCTCATGATATGATGCCATCCAATACATATTATATACTCACTAAAGCTCTATATCATGTAGCATATTTATAGTGTATACAATATATACTTAGATAGATAGTGTATATAAATATAAATCACAATATAAATAGAGCAATATTTCTATAAAATATAAAATGCTATAAGATATCATCTACTTAACTTAACTTATTTATATTTAGTATCATTGTTTTATAATTAAAGCATCTGCATTTCTCTATGGATGACTGAGTATGTTAGAACTTTATAAACACATTCATAGGGATTGCTGCAATGCTACAGGACACCGAAAGGGCACTCCCTGGTGCTGCATTACGAGTCTCCCAGCTTCCACAGCTTTGATTCAAGTGAACACCAATAAGGGGTCCTGACTGGACCTGGAGAGGTTACTGCGTTGCTACTGGGCATTAGTCCTCAAAGTGCACTCGCTGGTGCAGCAAAGAGTCTGTCAGCTTCCACAGCCTCAAGAACTATTCATCTGTGCACCAATGCGTTACAATCAAACTACAAGTTGTGCAAATTTTAAGAGTGAGGCTAGTAAAATACTGTTAATGGCTGTGCTTCTGAGCTGACCTGGGGAGCTTACTGTACTGCTATTAGGCTTTGGTCCTCAAAGTGCATTCCCTGGTGCAGCAAAGAGTCTGTCAGCTTCAACAGTCTCAAGAGTCAACTATGCACCAATACATCATAACCACTTAGCGGCTGTAACATATTTTTTAATGGATGAGACTGTTATACTGGACAACAGCCATGCTACTGAGCTGACATGATGCCATGTCAAATGTAACGAAATTGTAATTTGGTGGATGAAAACTTCCAAAACAAGAGACTTATAAAAAGCCATACAAGGACGGAAAAATGAGAGAGACATTTTTTAAAAGAGAAGTTTGGCATATGAAAGTCTGATTTATGGTAAGGCACTTAAAGATAGTGTGAGTCACTCAACAGAAATGGATTTGTTTTGAATTTGTTAACCATGTCTGCATTAATTAATCAAGTCTCACAGTCTTTCTGAGAGCTGTTGCATTATAGGCAGATTCACTCACTAAAATGGGCAAATAAAGTCAATATATCTTCCTGTGGAGCCAACATCTAAAGTAGTCTCGTTGAAAACAGAGCAATGTTGCTATGGACTAAAAACTACTATCACAATGGGACATCATTAACAGTACTCAATCACTTTGCATGACAAACTATAGTGGTGTCCTGATAAAATAAAATTCTTCAGGTGCACAACATTCAAGGAAAGTGCTAAGTGACATTTTTTTCTGTCAAAAATTCATCACTTCTGTTGAGTAACACTCATCAAAGGCTAACCAGCACCCTAGCATAAATAAGGCTTAAGTTTACCATATACAGTTATACATACGTCTGTAGACAACTGTGATTTGGCTGTAAACACCAAATAGTGAATGAAGTTTCACAACTTCATGGCAAACTGACACTTAACATCTGTCACAATGGCCTAAGTCTTAAGAGATACCCATATACATAATTTTCCAAAATCACAATACTGTACATGATTATGCTAAGAGATTAAAAATTACTGACACAGTACTTAAGATATAGGCAATAAAAGAGCTTCCCCAGAACTTTTTCCTTGCAGCAGTGGCACGTTGACATGATGGCAGTGGGGTCAAAAGAGCAATGTCTTGTTACTCATTTCCCCTCCACACTGGCTGCTTCTGGGTCAAAGTTCAGCATCTTTACACCAGCAGATGCCTCAGGCATGAACACCTCTGTCAATCCTACCATGACAACAGGGTATTATTTGAAACATACCAGATGAGAGCAATACATGCCATTTAAAACATAAATGTAATTAAAAATTACCTTGGGCATCTATTTCTGATTTTGTAGCATAGGAACCCAAAGAGCCCAATTGCCACAAGAACAGACACAGCCACAACAGCAACAATCCAGCCATCAGAACTCTCTGTCAGGGGGAAAAAAAAAGTTTGACAGTTAATCTTACCACAGACAACTCAAAACTCTGAAAATCAAAAATAACTTTTTCCTTTTATTTTACTACAAGTCGTGCATAATCTCTGTGGAAATATGAAAAAAAGGAAGATGTAACCCCATTTACACTCATCCTTAAATATCATAAGAAATTAACCATCTGTGACAGATAAATTAGACTTAGTCAAATTTATAAACATGTAACTATTGTATAAACATAAATAAATCCAAAGACTTATGCTGAGGCGGTCTATGTCGTCACTACTCTGTGGTGGGGGTGACGGCGTCCCTACCTGCTCTATCATAACTGATAAGGAGGGCAACAGATAGTGCCAGGGTTAGAACGAAAAGACAACAATTGCTACCTGAAGCCAGAAGGAGCCTCTGGAAACAGCCAATGTGGCTTTTTTAATGACAACAAGTTGCTGTGTAGTATTTATTTATGAAAACTGCTTTAAGGCAATCTGTGTTGTTGCAGTCTAACTTAAAATCATTATTTATGTCTGGCTCTTATCTCTTTAATTCTAGTTCTGACTAGATACTCATGATTAAAATTTGGGACTACTTGACTTGCTATGTACCGTCCTGCAACTTGTCAGGCTTTGTTGCACAATGGTGCATGAGATAAATACAAATATATGAATAATAAGATATAATTCATGACGTGTTAAAATATGTGTGGTGATTGATGTGGCTGTTGCCTAGGATATGAACATAAAAACATAAAAGGTGAGTGGGTGAGTACTTTGTGGTTTGGCAAGGGAGCGAATGAGGGAAAATCTGTGAAGTTTTCACTTTAGAAGTATGTTAAAATTTTAAAGCTTGAAGACACAGCTGCTTTGTTCAAACCTCTGCCATTTCCACCAGCTAAAAGTTTTCTAATTGACTTGACCAGCCGACTTTGCTTTGAGCTGACTGGCTGTATATCACCTGCTGGCCAAGTGAAATGCTGAGTCGCAGCTAAAACCTTCTGCAACATTTTCCTGCAGAGTTCTTAAACAGCTTTTTCTTATCAAAATCATTTGTCTTAACTTGAATTACAATATCTGCTCATTTCTTGTCTACAATGTATTATAACTGTAATATAACTTATGACTATCAACTGATCCCTACCTTCTTTCAGATGTCCAACATTTCCACCACAATCAACTGCAAAAAAAAGACAATCTTACATCAGAACATTGGCTGAATGAAGAAACATTATTTTAAAATTAATGAGGAAAAACCCTCACAATTACCATCAAAGATAAAACTAGATAAGACGTCATTCAGACAAAATCAGATCAGGCAAAATCACAACTTCTCTCATTCACAAGTGGCCTTGTCAGAAAGTTGAGTCAGCTTTTGCAGAAATGCAATCCCACATCCGCATCAGATTGGCCAATCTGCTGTTTGACTGATCAGCCGATTGGCCAATCAGCTGGCTGGCTACAACCTTGCCAGAGCTGAACAACCCTGCCACTGGGAGTACACAGTTCAATGCCCCAAGGGGCTGCATTCTTACACTGTTGCCGACATGAAATGACACCTGCAATGCCTGATTTGGTATGAAATGGCCTCTAAGACAAGCTCACTTCAGATAAATGGTTGAATAAAAAATTTTGAAATTGCATGGTCAATCAAAAAATATCATTCCTGACAGGAAATGATACTCACATGTACAGTTGGCTGTGTAACGTTCCCTCTATGAAGATGAAACAATAAAAGCGAGATTGTTATAGTTAGTTGGCTGGCAAGAAACAACATTTTCAAATTAATATCTAAAGCTCTATGGATTTAACACCTATGATATTCAAGCTACTGTAGCTTATTCATATCCCATCCGATTCCCAGATGAAATACAGTTAAACTCTTCAATCTCTTTTTTATGAAAAAAGATTTTATTTCATCTGTCAATGAGAAGTATTTTTTTTTAATGTTAAAAATGTATTACCTCCGACACACAACTTCGGGTGTACACAATCTTGCAAATGCACTCTGATGTGACAAGAGTAGCAATGCTGTTTCTCATCACTAGTACTGGCATTTTGTCCTCGGTGTTTGCCATAACATGACCCTACAGCCAACATAGAAAGGAAAAAATAAATTAAAAAAATCAGTCCATCACATAAAACAAACAGAACCAAAAACCCTCAGACACATGTCTGTTACAGCATGATCTATTTTTTTTGTCAAAACAAGCTGTGCTATCACACTGAAAGTCACTGATGTCTTTGAGAATCATGTAACTATATGAACAATGGAAGCAGCAAATTGATGTTTCCATATTTTAACTATAAAACATCTCAGTATATCATAAAGCAAAATATATAGCATCAAAACTGGCTGCATTCCATTATGGTGTGTCAGTGCAAGGGCCCTGCCTCTCTGCATGTTGCTTATTTGCATATTAAATAGAATGGAATCATAAAATTAAATCCGCAAGTCACAATATTGCTTTTCTAGTCGTTAAAACTCAAAACTCCTGTCATTAGAAATATCATGTAAGAAAAGTCAAAAACACCGAGCTGCACTGTTCTGGATTGTCTGACTTACGGTCCCATTGGCCCATGAGTACTCGCAGTCTGTCTTCGTATCGTAGTCATGAGGTGCATCTTCAATGGTGTATGTTGTCTGCTCACCATCCTGAGTCACTTTGCATTCAGTGGCTTGTGCACTGCAAAGCTGTACAAAGCTGACTGTGGACAAAAGACAAGTGCATTACCTAAAGCCAGGTTTAGATAAGAATCACTTAAAGCATCTTTACTAGATGTACTGAAATAGTTCAGTTATTTTAAAGACTACATCTGCAGATAATAATGAGGAGAAAATGGGGTTTTGGGTAAAATCGATCAACTCCTACTTTGTTAGACCTCAAGGAACTGTTGGGTGGTATGCTTTTTAGCAAACATGCTAATTTGGAGCTCAATGAATATAACCTTGAATATCATTATGCGGCCAATTAAAACTCCTATTACAAGTTCATGAGGGTTCCTGAGTGGCTGAACAAGTGCAAGAGGCACTTGAAACACATAAAATACCCTTCTGCTGAGCCCCTCCCACCAAAAACCACAAACTGGAATAGCAGTAAAGGTCTGTTGCCCTGTAAAGCGTCACCATCGACAAGGATGTGCATGCACATCTGTATATGTGAAAAAGTCGGTCTCTGAAATGTCCTGCGATTAGTTAGATTTTCTAATATCTAGACAGCTGAGCCGATAAAATATGCAGAAGTCTAATTTCCTCTTTTGGATGATAATATGCTGACAGGTTCCTATGGAATTTTTGCCCCGTAAGCCCGGCCCAGTTTAAGAGCAAATAACTGAAATTAGGGAGAATTAATGGCTAAATTTACTATTAATATGTATCCGATTTTTTTAAGCTGACCAATGTGCTTTTAAATGCTTTTAAGAAGATACAGAGACTCAAAATGTCGGCTAAAGACACCCTGCAAAGATTGCATCATATCGGTTTTCCCGGTGCAATCCCAGGCTAGAAATGCCTTAAACGGGTGTTTCCTCCCCTCATTCATCGTAAAATCACACACCCACCCCGGTCAGCTGACTTACAGTGAATCGGCTGCAGCACGTGCGCGTTGCAATGTACCAACAAATCGGTGTAGGTCATTTTTGACACATACGGAAGACATACATACATACATACATACATACATACATACATACATACATACATACATGCTTCACATACAAATACAGATTAAATATTGACAAAGGCTCGCGTTTAACTACACGG
Organism: Acanthurus lineatus; assembly: GCA_029814665.1. NCBI lineage: Eukaryota > Metazoa > Chordata > Actinopteri > Acanthuriformes > Acanthuridae > Acanthurus > Acanthurus lineatus. The sequence goes on from JAPZDV010000211.1 coordinate 8,213, forward strand.
TGTGCACGAGCTTTATTATTAACAGCTTCATGCAAACACATCAGCGGGCGCTATATTTTCACATCGGTACACGGAACACACTCACAGCGTACTTCTTAACACAGTTTTTTTTACAAAACAATGTCCTTCCTCTAAAAAGAAAAAAAAAAACTATTTCGGTCAATGGGCGACGTTGCTGTTCCTTACAGAAAATTTAGCATACTACTCCACGGCTGACGCAACAAACTTCTTCCAAACAGCTCTGAGCAGAAACTCTGTCATTGCTAAAATGGTTGCTGCTCGGTTTGACTCTTTTACAGGTTTTGGCATCTATTAGCCGTTCAGATATAACATTACTACTCACATAAAAGCAGCCATCCCAGTCTCACATCCATCCTCCCCGCGTTCATCTTCCTCTGACTGCAGCACCTTACGATCTAACTGCTAGCATTAGTAATCACGTCGCTTCAGGTTACAGTAAGCGACGTGACGTGCGACGTGCAGCCTCAAGTTAGTCCCTTCAAAGACCCTTCAAAATAAAACCCACACTCTTTCCCCACCGGGGAAATAAAAAGGATCGATTGGTGAATACATTGAGTAAGATGAAATAGAATGACAAGTGGACTTTTAAACTTTTAAGACTTTTAAGACTTTTAAACAAGTTAGACAGTTATCAGTGATGACTGTTTGTATATTATCGGGTATACATTTTTTCTGCATTTCATGTAACTTCGTGGTGATGTCACACATGTAAAGGCTTACCCTTTGTATCTCATGTACATACTATTTGAAGCAGGCTTTATGTTGATTTGAGTGAAGGTTCGGAAGAAGCAAAACATTTCTCTAATGCCTGTCTTACAGTAGACAACGACTTTTTATCTCTGGCTACATGTGGCTAACGAGCCCTCCTGTGCTAACGTGTTTAATTGTTAAATGCCACAGCCAGGGCTTCGATAATTGATACATTTGAGGCAGTTTCAGTGAACAGAACATGTTTGGCCATTCATGTATTATCCTTACGCTGTTTTGATGCCCCTGTGCTAAACAGAAATAGCGGGGCAACTTTGGGTTTAGAGTCACAAAGATCCTACACTGATACTTGAAGGCACCATTCCAGCGCCTTAGATTAATTCACCCATATATTCCAATCATGTGCCATATTCCATCATGAATCTTGTTGGTTTGATTTAACTCTCTCCCCTATAAGACCGTTAAAAAAGTACACACTTAATTGTGTGCTTTTATTTTGAAAATTTCTGGAACTTCCAGCAACAACAATAATTTAAATAATATGAATATGAATATAACTTGGCCAGCCTCTGGCAGGGTGATGCAAGGTGAAACGTGATGATGAAATGTAAAGGATCGCTTGGTTAGAAAAAAGAGCAGATTGTTTTATTTAAACAATCTTCCTCATTAAACACTCTTCTTCACAAAAACCCTCTGACAGACCGACTCACCTTGTTTTTATTTGTCGTATTGTATTTCTTTTTTAAATTTTTTTTTCAGCTTTATGTGTTAGAAAAGTGTTTTACTGACTTTAATACATTTAAAAAAAACTCTTAAAATTGCTAGGATATAGCCTAGTTGACAAGTTTAATATAAAAAATTACACTTACATGGGAACACCATCCTGTTTAATTTACATCTACATCACTTAAACCTCTATTAATGTTTGATTAAGAACAACCACACAAAAATGTTTAGTTGATGATTAAGTTGTTGAGTTAAATGCATCTTAAGGCTACATGTATACATCTGTCCCTCCACAGAAAGTAATAACAATAATAAATACTCAAGCTTATAGATGTTCTTTGTAAAAGTAGTAACCACACGCCTGAAAATAAAAAGGCAATGAAGGAATTTCTCTCTCTCTCTCTCTCTCTCTCTCTCTGGAGAACCCATGACCTGAAACACCTCACAAATACCTTTGAGAAGGTTTAAGAATTCAGGTGTTCATATACTTCTTTATGTGCAGGGATGAATTTGCATAGCCATATGATCATACTGATCTACCTGTTCAGATGCCAATCAGTGTTATGAGGGAGAGGCTGTGGTCAAGGTGGAGATGAGGTCCTGAATGTTTGAAACAGTACAGTGGGACCAAAACATGTGTGTGACCTACATTCCTGCAAGTGTAACAGAAAATGGCTTGAGCCCTAAGAATATAGGACCCAAGCCAGGTCAGTGTAGAGCTGTCAGGACAGAGCAGATCCTGTCACAGTAAATTCATGCACTAGAAACTCTGAAGACCACTAACAGCAGTGATGTGATCTGCTGGTACGTTTTTTTTGTTATATTCATTGAATGGCAGGATGAAACTCATTTTATATGTCTTTACTCTGTTGGATTTTAGACCTTAGATGAGTGGGGATATTTTCTGCTGTTAGTTTAGCCTAGCAAGCAGAGGAGCAGGAATGGCAGAGGATACAGAATGACAAGCTGTATCGATCCAAGTGAATGTGGAGGGATGATTGAACACTGATGAGTCCCAGCCTGAAACTTTTGCCAGGGGCTAAAGTTGTACATTCATGGTTTTGAATGGAAAAACTGCAGGGTGGCGATCAGGGTGTGGTCGGAGGTTTACTCAGCCTGAAATAACCAGTGTGACGGAGAATTAGGAAGAGAAAAGATGGAACTGATTTATTGGCCCTTTTGTGCCCACATAAAAGGCGTAGAAACTATGCAAGTGCTCCAGCTTCCGGGACATGTGTATGCCATCTTCGACAGAATATCACTGCTGGAGTCTGGATCCTCCGGGCAGAAACCAACATCAGGATCAGACACTGGCCTTGATATTAACATCAAAATACTAAAAAGGTGAGGAGGGTGCTTGACATTAACATCGATTTTGCTCTGAAAATGACATCAGAGAAAAATTGCAGAGAAGACAGTACTATTAAATCTAAAAGAAATGTAAGAAATAACATTAATTCGCTCACAGAAAAGAAAAAAGTACGTTGGTCAACCTTATTATAAAGTCTTTTTTCTGTGATGGCCTCTTCGGTGCAGCATCTAAACCTTCGTCAGCCATCTTAAACTCTTTCCCAATGGAAATCCCCCATTTCAGAAGCTGGCAGCTTGAATTAAATTAGTTAGCCAAAACACAACAATGCCCCCTTGTGTCTTAGCTTGAGAAACCTATTGCACACAACACACCTATCAAAAGGAAAATAAGACAATGAGGCTATAAGACAATATGACAATAATAAGCCGCCACTAATTTATTGATTAACTTTTTTTGCAGATGGATTTGATATCTGCAACATGCTGAACTCTTGTGCCACTAAAGCAATATTTTTTTATATCCTGTTACAGCATTACAAGATGATATAGCATGAGGAAAAAAATCCCTCCACTGTGTTCCAAAGTAAACAAACCACAGCTGTGGTATCTCGCTTTGCGCATTCATGTACTGTGCGTGCACACACACATACACACACTGTCACATTCTGTGAGCAGCCTGCTCATTTGTTCCTCTGGTCATGTGTATGCGCAAGTGTTAGAGAGCCACTAACTAGCTAAGCAACTAACCAGGCATATAATCCCATCAAAGTAGTTGTTGGATGATTGACTGTTTATTTAATTATTGCTTCAGGTCTAATTTCCCCCATGGAAACTCAAACCTCTCTAGGGATGATTTTTTGGAATATGCTAAATGGATTTCCAGTGTTATTAAAAAAAATCACTTCTGTGTGTTTCAGTGTTACACCACAATTGAAGCAGCTTTGCTTTTGTTTGGAGGGCCCATTAATGAGTTCACATATTTACAACATGCTGTTTTGAGCTCCCAGACAGCTAAAAACCAAGAGTGAAAAACCAAACGTGTCTACTACACTCATTTAGTTTAAAACTACCCTTCCCTGCAAAAATCTTTCTTCCAAGCTTGTCTAAAGGTTAAACTGTCACTTTTAACAAAGACTAAAATCCAAGGTAACACCATTTTTTTCTTCAAACAGACAATGAAAAATCAGAATGGATCCAGAGTAATTCAAATTTGCAAAACAACAATTCTTGACCACCACATACATTGTTTTAAAAGCTTTTGTGCTTTATGAGAGGTTGAATCCTTGAAGCTCTCTATTGTTTTGTTCAATAGTGATGCTGGTGCATTTGGGGCCTGTAAGTTTTCACTCCAACACAGTTACATTTCTTCATCTCTATGTATTTCATATATGTGACAGCAGCCTTGTTGATCTATTAGTAAATGAGTAAATATATAAATTTATTAAATTTTAAATTGTCAAGACACTGGTAATATTTTATAGTTTATGTCACAGTAATGGTTTCATCAGCAATCTAGATGTCTTTACTGCTGATGAAACTGAGGGTAAATCCTTTCCATTACCGCAAATTTATCTTTTAAGAATTTTGATTTATCCAGATTAGCTAAATTAAGAAACATGAAAGAATTATTCACTGACACTTTCATGGATAAATAGATGCAACACAGTGTTATTCCGGCATGCAAAGTAAACAAATAGCTTATTAAAGTTAAAGGTGGATGCAGAATAGTTTGTGCAATTGGACTCCAGAGTCAAAATTTAAGTCAGAGTCAAGTAATTTTTTTCCTTGAGTCCTGGTCCTGATGTCATGATGCACTTCCACCATTTATCACTAGAGGGTAGTGTTTTCCACTATATGAAAGGTATCAGGAGCAGCAAGTTTCCTGTATTTGAAAGTCCCCTAATGTTATGTTGTTTAGGTGGAAATGAAAGGTCATCATCCGTTCACATTAAGTTTAAGATGGTCAGTAATTTTATTTAATCATTTTCTCATCTTGTGATAACAGCAAAAATTAAACAGATTGCAATGAAAGAACTCCACTATTGGATGACTTTCTATAAATTTTAATGCTCATATTAATGTTAAACTGAGAATGTAAGCATGTAAAAAATAAAATGGTAAAATACATGACAGAAACAATTTTTGTGGACAGCTGAGGGCTAAATGTGCCACACAGTAGCATTTAAGGTTTATAAATGAAGAAGCAGAAATCAGAGTCCTTACTGTAGAATCCAATCCATTTTAAAATTGTATTGTTTTACTGTTAAAAGACATATAGCGCCTCCCTCAGGACAGAAGCTGAGACCTTTAATCCTTCATTTGGCAGAAGTTACTTCATGTGTCTTAATGGAAGATGCTAGCCACCCATCCTGCTGCTGCTCCAACACCAGCCACAGCTGCACTGGCAGTTGCTGACAGACCAGCTGCACCTACAACAAGATTACACAGACTTTTTATCCAGGTTTCAAGATATCACAGAGACATCACATTCTCAATCCAAGAGACTAGAACAAACAGTATCATCATTATACACATACTTTGCATGAGGGGTCACCAACTATATTTGTCAGAGGGCCAGAATTTTACTGGACGGTCACCTTGGGGGCCGGACCCTCAAATAAAAATTAAATAAAAATAAAATTTTGGCATAACATTATTAATAGATGTTTATTGTTTATATATATTTTTTTCATAACTGAAGGCATTTTTAGCCTTTATGAGTCAGGCTCCTATCACCCATACCACAGTCAACCACCAGGAGTGATGGAGATATTTTGCCTCAACTCAATTCAAGTCAACTTTATTTTTAGAGCACCTGAAAAACAAACACCGCGGAAGTTAAAGGAAAGGCCTCTTAACACAGGTAAAATAGCACTCTCAAAGGCCATGAAACGAAAGTTGATGTGGAAAACGGATCCTTTAATGATGACTGGACTGAAAAGTAGGCATCTATCATGCCAACCTTCTGAAATGCGTCACCTGTATGCCTCATTTGCAACGAAACTGTTGCTGTTGCAAAAGAATAT
>JAPZDV010000212.1:0-14002 GCA_029814665.1 Acanthurus lineatus
GCAAGGTCCGGCCAGTGAAAAATAGTCCCGTGGTCCCTCCCACCTCCTCCACCCAGGTTCGTCTACTGCGGCCCTGTTTACACAGTGAAGAAGCTGTTGGCTGTTCGCCGCAGGGGTCAGGGATTCCAGTATTTGCTGGACTTGCTGTCACTTCGTGGGTAACAAAATCGATGTGCATTGTGGGAGATGTAGTTTATGGTCAATGTATGCTTTAAAGCAGTATAGAATTATATTTTAAAAATGACATTTCTCCTTTTTAAGCTCTCGCAGGCCACATAAAATGATGGGACAGGCGGGAGAAGGCCCACGGGCCTTGAGTTTGACACATGCTCTACAGCTAGCAATGGCTCCTCCCTCCCCCTCTCATTCTTATGCTTTCTCTTGTTTGGTGTGTCACATTTTTAGTTATTGCCCCGCCTCCTCTGCTTCCCTAAGCACCCGCGCAGCTGTGAGACTGGATGACTGTTCCGAGGAAGCATAGTTCCAAGTCAAAACCCCCTCTGGATCCTAACCAACCCCTTAACATTTCAAATCGATTATCCCCACTCAGTGACACACCTGGTGAGAAACCAACTCTGGTCATTTGCAGCTCTTTTCTAAGATAGGTGAAATCAGTAGGACCAGTAACTATATTTAAGTGCATCCCTGGGGCCAGAGCAGGCAGCGAGAATCAAATTTAAAACTGCTGGCAAAGGATAAGTGTAAATGCAGTATGATCGTAACACATGTTGAGGGTAATGACACCTGATTTATCTGATATTATTATTATTATTATTATTATTATTATTATTATTATTTAAATTTAATAATAATAATAATAATAATAATAATAATAATAATAATAATAATAATACACACATACATGTAACCATCATATGATGAACTATTGCTGTTACCTGTTACATTTCTACCGTTATAGTATTTGTTGTATCAGTGTCGCTGTGCATCTCTCTCTCCCCCAACCCCTCTTGTTCTCTTTTCCTGTCCTGCCCTCTCTCTCTCTCTTCCTCTCCCTTTCTCTCTCTCTCTCTCTCTCTCTCTTTCTCTTTCCTTCTCTGTGCCTGTGTCTCACCCTATCTCCTTCACTGTCTTGCTCTCTCTCTCTCTCTCTCTTAACACGACTGGTTCTGTCAGATGGCTGCCCACCTTTAAGCCTGAATCTGTGCTGTGGTTTCTGCCTGTTAAAAGAAAGTTTTTCCCTCTCCATCTTTGCACAATGCTTGCTTATGTGCTCTCTTATTGTTAAGCTGATTTTGGAGCACAGCAGCAGTTTGTAAACAAACAACAGCCAGTACATGTGAGCTATTAGAAACATCTTTTGTGTCTCTAGTGTATTGCAATGATCAATCCAGAGTCAATGGTTTACACGTGACTTTAGATTGCAAGTGACAAAAACATTAAACAAAAAAAAGTACAAAAAAGAAAAGAAAACAAACAACAGGCCACACATGCCTTTTGCCACTCTGCAGCACTAGGTGTGTCAATGTGTTAACAATATGAGAAGTGAAGTTCCATTGAGGGTGGATATGGCGAACAGTGGCACCCAGATTCCGACAGCATCATTGGATTTTTGGTAATTTTGAACAGTAGGTGCTGAAACCACTAAAAGAATCAAGCTCCTAATTCAAGGAATACAAGAGTAACCAGAGATCTTCAGAGACACCTGGGATAGGGGGCCAGACCAGCAGGTGCCCCACCGGGGGCCGATTTCACAAAGGAGATTCAACAAACTCTGAACCTTGAGTTGACATACCCTGAGTTTTCAGTTTCTTCGCAACTAATTTAAGTTAGTTCAATCAGCTTTGAGTATGTTCACTCTGAGTTGAGCATGTGCACCACAACTATAAATAGCCCACATTAAAGGAGCCCTGATACCACGATTCACCATGGCAGCTGGTAACAAAAAGAGATCCACATACTTTACCCCGCTGGAACAGGAAATTCTCATGCTCTCATACAGTGAGTTCAAGCATATTTACTTATTTACTTAAATCAGCATTTAACTTCTGCACAGCAAAAAGAGAGAAGGCAGAGACCCTAAAAACTGGTGGAGGACCTGCACAGCAATGTTTGTATTTTATATATATTTATGCAATGTGTTTTACATTTTCCCCAACATATTCTGACAGGAAAACCTGCCTCATGGAGCCTACTACCACAATAGAGCACCTTGCAGCTGTAAGCAGGCTACTCAATAGTCTTGAGATGATGTCAAATAGCTGTTTAAAAGATAATGAAACATAACGATCACTTTCAAAGGATGATGATAATGACAAAGACCACGGTGAAACCGTTTCTGCAGCCTTTCACAGGAATTCAGAGAGGCCCACAGAGGTGACATCACTATTAGGTTACTGATGGTTATCGCTCCCCATTCAAATGAACACTCCTAGCCTTTTAACCATGGATTCATTACAAGACCAACAAGTTTCACTATACTTCCCTTTTTTTAATATTCTTTTTATTGCCAAGTGCACATTGAATGGAATACATGTCTCTTACAAAGCAATCATAGTTTCATGTTTTGTAATCATGTTTTATGTTTTGTAATATACAAAAATAAAATAAGATGCAAAAAGAGAGAAAAAGAAAAAAAACACAGCAGCAGCATCAGTCATTAATATACTGGGTATGACAATATGGCGGATTTCTACAGAGCCCCTGTAAAACAACAACAACATGAGAAACGTGTAAGCCTGAGCTGGGAGTTTATAGAACAACGGTGGCAGCAAAAACTAAACAGTAGTTATGCGTCTGACAACAAGTGAAATCAATACCATTTGACAGGGAAAAGGACCTTTTTACAGTCAGCATCATCACAGAGTTATCCTTAGAAGACGTTCATATTGTAACAGTGACCTCACTCGAGTCCTTCAGGTACTTTAATACAGGTCCCCATACTTTATCAAAAATTGCCTCTCTGCCTGCATTTTTAAATCAAATTTTCTCAATGCACATGGTCTCACTGAGCTCCCTCAGCCACATTTCATTTGAAGGTACATTATCTGACTTCCAGTGTCTTAAAATAAGTCTCTTAGCCAAAATGGCACCAAAACATAAAGACTGTTATAAAGACTTTGTACTGTTAGAATAAGTTGAATCCCTCGTTGATCCCAGAATGGCCACCAAGGGGCAGGGTTCACACAGCCTCTTAAATGCCCTAGAGTAAAAATCAAATATTGAGGACCAGAATGAGTGGAGACTGGGGCATGTCCAGAGCTGATGCGTGAGTGTTCCAACCTGATCCTTGCATTTGTCACACAAGGCTGATACATTAGGATACATCTTGTTAACTTTTAATCTGATTCCAAATTTTTACCGAGTTGTGTATCATAAAGTTACCTTTGTACAGTGATTTGCTCATTTTGATGGGGCTGTTCAATAGGGCTAGGAGAGAGGTCCCTTCACATGCTGTTTTCTCTAAAGAAAGCCAGGCAGGGGATGGACTGGTTGTATCCTCAGTGAAGTTCGAGTTCCTCCAGAAAGCCAGAATATTTAGATGTGCTGCCCAATAGAAACATTTAAAGTTTGGTAGGCCGAAGCCTCCCTCCTGTTTTAATTTACAGAGGTGTTTTTTGTTTATGCGTGCTATTTTGTTTTGCCAAAGAAAAGGAATCACTATAAAGTCCAGTCTCCTGAAGTATGCTTGAGGAATAAAAGATGGTATTGATTGGAAAATATATAAGAAATGTTGGAGGACTACCATTTTAATGGCATTTATTCTCCCTACCAGTGATAGTGAGAGAGTCTTCCAGAATTCAGTATTCTGTTTCAGTTGTTTTTTATCTTTAAATTCCAATTTTCCTCGAGTAGCAGACCAGGTTTCCTAGTGACAGACACCCCTAAGTACGTGAACCTGTCCGTGGCGATTTTAAAGGGAAGTTCAGCGTGGTACTGTTATGATTTAGATGTACTGGCATTAATTCACTTTTTTCCCAGTTAATTTGAAAGCCTAAAGGGAGCCTAAATGGTCAAATACCTCAATGATTGATGAGATTGACTCTTTTGGGTTAGACACATCCGTGTAAAGCGACAGGTGATGTTCTTGCCCTTTAATAGAGACAGGTGATATCCTGGGGTGCTGACGTATATTTTTAGCTAACGTTTCTACAACCAAATCAAAAAGGTAGGGGGAAATGGGATCTCCCTGTCTAGTTCCACGAAGTAGTGGGAATTCGGAGGAGACATCCTGGTTTGTAATAACGCTTGCGGTAGGGTTAGCATATAAAATCCGTATCCAGTCTATAAATACCTTCCCAAACCCAAATGCATTTAAGGTCTCATACATGTACGGCCGCTCGACCTGGTCAAAGGCCTTTTGAGCATCAACTGATATTACAACTGTTTCTGTATTATGCTTAGTATATAGTATGTTGAATAGACGCCTTAAGTTAAAATAAATATGTCTATTAGGGATAAAACCTGTTTGATCAGGATGCACAATCGTATGAATATGTGTTTTTAAGCGATTTGCCAGGATTTTGCTAATCAGTTTTGTTTCGTTTGGAATTAGTGACACTGGCCTGTAGAATGAGGCTTCCAACTCATCCCTGCTCTTTTTTAAAATTAGTGAGATGTTTGCTCTATAAAGTGTTTGAGGTAACCTGCCCTTTGCCGCAGCATGCTTAAACATACGCAGCAGGAGCGGGGCTAATTCCTTATAGAAACACTTATAAAATTCTGTTGTGAACCCATCTGGCCCAGGTGTTTTGTTATTTGGAGATTCCTTAATTGCTTGTACAAGCTCTTCTATAGAAATTTCCTTATCAAGCAGAGCTACTGCTTCAGAGCTGAGTCGAGGCAGGTTTAATTGGGAAAGAAATGATTTAATTCTGTCAGTATCATGGTTACCATTTGACTTGTATAATTTTGAATAGAATTCCATAAAATGTGTATTTATGTCTTAAGGGTCCGTGAGAGTAGCTCCCAAACCTGATCTTATTCTGTATATAGTCTGCGAGGTTTGAATGTGCCTCAGTTGACGTGCTAATAATTACTGGGGCTTGTCACCTATCTCGAATTGCATCTGTTTGATTCTATTTAACTGCTTATTGACCTGAGAGGATAAAATTGTATCATATTCTTGCCTCAAGGAGACTATTGAATTCAGGGTGTTGGGGTCTGACGAGACTCCGTATGAATTTTCTAACTCGGTGATGGACTCGTACAATTCCACTAATCTTTTTTTTGACTGTTTTTTCCTATTTGCCATATAAGAAATGATGTTGCCTCTGAGCACTGCCTTGATAGCCTCCCATAATGTCGAGTCTTCAACATCTCCTGTGTCATTTGTAGCTATAATTTTGGGCAACTTTTCTGACATATATTTCAAGAAGCTTTTATCTTTTAAGATGGTGTTATCAAATCTCCAGGAGTGAGTGCTCTTACAGTGTTTGAATCTGATATCAAGGGACACTGGAGCATGGTCGCTTACCAAAATGTTATGGTATTGCGAGGTTACAACGTTGGGAATCAATTTAGAGTCTAACAACATGAAGTCGATCCTCGAGTAGGAGTTATGTACTGGGGGAAAAAAAGAAAATAGGCCCTGGTGGCGGGGTTACGCAGTCTCCAAATATCAACAAGATTTAGACTGTGCATTATGTTTTTTAGGACCTCACTGGATTTATTATTTACTGGTACCTTCTGCGACTGTTTGTCTAGAGAGGTATCACTTATACAGTTAAAGTTGCCCCCCATTATAATGTTTGTGTCACCCATATCTGGAATCCTATTCAAAACTGTTTGAAAAATGATGGATCCTCGAAATTTGGACCATAAATATTTATCTAGGTAACTGGAATACCATTGAGCGTTCCTGATACAATTAAGAATCTACCATTGGGATGACCGATTGTGCATCTGTGGTCAAATGATATATTTTTCTTAATAATAATGGCTACTCCTCTGGCTCTTGCCCCAAAATTTGAAACACTTGTGATCCCCAACCCATGCGTAGTTTTTGTTTTGCTGTATTTTTAACGTGTGTTTCCTGTAGATAAATGATATCTGCATTTAAGCTCTTAAAAGGTGCGAGTATTTTCCCTCTCTTAACTGGATGATTTAGGCCTCTGACGTTCTAGCTCACAATTCTTGCAACATCCCCATTATTTGAAGACATGATGATCAAACATATTTATATAATAAACATAAATTACTCCCAATTGTGCTGTAAAGACTCCGCCATTGTAGTATCAAAACACCTGCGACGCTGCATAACAACATAAACAAAAAAAGAACCAATCCATAAAGAACCGTGTCCTCCGGGGCCTTCTGCCTCTCCTTCTCTCCCCTCTGAGAACGAAAATCCCCTAGGTTTAACTTGCTAGGCTCGTAACCGTCCATAGTAGCCTGTGGCTGCGCCCGCCCCCTTCTTACCGTGAGAATGTAAACAAACTGTCCATGTGCGTCGGGACACTGTAGTTGGAATCAGGCGTGGACTATGCAGGGATTCTGCTATTCCCTGCGGCTTTAGCTGGGGCATCCGTCTGTCATAGTATTTTGTTGTCATCTAGGAACCTCTCAACATCCTTCGGGTTGTTGGATGAGCGTCTGTCTGAGCTGACCAACACCACAAATGTCGCTGGGTATCTGAAGCCGCATCTCAGCTCTGCTGCTCGGCATCTGGCTCTGATGCTGTCGAGTCGCTGCCGTTGCTTCATTACCGCTGGACCCAGGTCCGGAAAAATGTATAGGCATGTGCCCTCGTATTGTAGGGGAAACTTTTGTGAAGAGAGTCTCAGGATGTGCTCCTTGACGGTATCATGATGGGTCCGTGCAATGATTTGGCGAGGAGGGGCGTCAGCTACAGCTGCCCTGCCGCGGATCCTGTGCGCACGGTCAACTTTGACAGGTTTGTTGCTGAAGTTTTCTTCTCCCAACAGCTTTGGGATGAGTTTAGCAACAAAGTCTGTGGGGTTACCTTTTTCCATTCCCTCTTTGACTCCAATAATACAAATATTTTGTCTCCTGGACCATGGGACCAAGTCGTCCAATCTCTCGCCGAGTGATTGGGCTATGTCCTCCCATCTTGGGCATCTGTCTTCCAAGGCTTTTATTTAGGACTCATGCTTGTTCAGTCCGCTCTCGTTAGAAGTCACTCTCTCCTCGACATCTGCCATTGTTTTTTTCAAGTCCACGAGAGATATTTGGAGTTTGTCAAATCTTGTGTCGACATTCTGACTCAGCCGGGTGATGGCCGACATGATGTCTGTAGCAGTTGGCGTCTCACTCGGTGGCGGGGTGTCTGTGTGCTCAGCGCTAGCTTCCATGTGGCTGCCGCTAGCGTTAGCCTCGCTGTTAGCGTCGTCTGCTTGTTGTTGTCTTCCGGCTCCTTTGGTTTTGTTAGTTTTGCCCATCGTTCAGAGAAGCGTCTCCGAATGTTGCTATCTAACTTTTAATAGTTCTCCTCGTTAATTTGTGTTTTTAAATTGTTGTATGAGGGAGCGGAGCCTCACTCAAGCACTTCTATCTCATCTTGCGCCCTTAGCGGTCCCATACATCCCATTTTTTTAACAGAGCATAGATGGGCAGCAGCGAGAGAAGGAGGGCCCATAAAAAATTTTGCATCACACAGCAGGGCAGTGCAGGACGAGAACCCATCACTGTCCACAGCACAAATAAACACAATGAGATGTTCAGTAGATGTTCAGAAAATTTCTGATTAGGATTCATGTGCAACTGTAAGGTGAAATTTCATCCTTGTGTATTTCCAGTTACCAGCAAAGGACTTATACAAAATACATCTCATAAAAAACAGAAAAAAATGGATAAAGAAATAATATTTTGGACTGTCAGGTTAAGAAGGTTGAACTTGAAATGAAATACTGAAACTCAAATTAGAGGTGAGTGCATGGTTACATATGAAATGAAATTATTGGATCAATTTCTAAAAATATTAACTGTTGATTTCTACTTGTGGGAAATGATGAAAATCACATAAAATGAAAATGAATCATCTTTATTTTGCTCTGGAAGTTGGTTGTGGCTGTGGTGTTTAGTTACTGGAGTGGTTTCCACATATTGTCCCTTAGTGCTCTGCCGTCCTCAAAATCTGCTGGGTGGATGGGGTGTTGGTTGGAGTCTTCTCTTTGAGGGGCAGGGTGTTGCTCTCCTCTAATAATGGAAATATTATGGAGAACAACACATGCCACAGTAATGTCATAGGGATGACTCTGATGGCAGTATTATGATGAGATCTTTGACATTTTGATGGGATTGGAATGTTTGTTTTATCAATGCAGCTGATTACACCGAGAAATCCTACAATAAATAATATCACTAATCTAAGTCTATGGTCACTGAGCCACTGTGACATTATTCAATTCAGGTCATTGAACCACTGTGACATTATTCGATTCATGGATTTAAAAGCACTTCTAGATCATTTACCTGTAATCCTGTGGAACTCGTCTTTCATGTGTCCAACTGGTTTATGGCCAGCACAGACAACAAAAATGGTATCAGTTGTTTTAGAGCAAGGCACACTTTTCTCACTGCTCTGCACAAAGTGGCCTTACTAATATGCTCTGCATCACCGATGTAATAGAAAAAGCTCCGGTTGGCAAAAAAATGCTCCAGCATGAGAACACTTTCACAGCAGGTTACTTTTTCAATGTTAGGACCAATGAGATCATTGAAATATCTTATTGACTGTGAAGAAACACAGTATTGCTCATTAAAAAGTCATCTGGAAATGATAGCATAGCCACCCATTGTCTCAGAATCCTCTCCCTACAAGATTTATCTCACTATATGGTAACACAACCTCCTCATCAACAGGATTCTCCACAAAAGAATGTTGCATGTTCAATACAATCAGATTTTTCTCTGAAAGAAGTGAATATCCTGCTACAATTCACTCTATATACGCCGCTGATTTAACAATTGACAGTGTTTCTAGTGCTGAACGAGGGAGGGGACAGAGAAAAACTCAAGGTTTTTCTCTAACCCAACCAGGTTAGGTTTGCAGACTCTGTTACCATAGAAACTGGCTCTGAGTTTAAGTTACCTCTCTATGTGAACCGGGTTGGAGTTACTCCTCTTTTTCGGGTTTGACTTACCTCCCTTTCTGAAATGGAAAAACTCAGAGCTACCTTCATTTCAGGGTAAATAAGCTCAGGGTTTTCACTAAATCTGCTTTGTGAAACTAACCCCAGGAAGCCTCACAAACCTGCACCTTACTGGACATGACATTGTCACAAGCCTGCAGCCTAATGGATTTTGCAAAGCAACACACCAAAAAGACATCTTTTCCCTCCAGGGACTTGGTAAAATAACTGGGTCTAACATAGCATAACATAGAGCTGCTAAGTTCAAAACTCTTTGACTTATTTAATTGTTGCAGTGATTTAATTATCAGTGTTCTTTGAGATGTATGTCTAGGTTTGGTTATTGTTAAGTCAGTTGTACATTATTACACACATTTAGGACTAGAAGCACATCTAGTACCAGAGTAATGTGAGCAACCTTTGTTAAACTAACACCTCTTTAAATCTGGCACCTAAAGTTCACATGCACTAGCCTTCAACAAAGAAACCTCCAACCTCCAATGCTATCCATGTGGTCTCAGCAGCCACTTTTGATTCAGCCATCTTGTTTGAGATTTTTTTGTCTAAGCCTTGTGGTCCTAATCACTTGCATCAACCCTATTCTCAATCTTCGATCATGTTGTCTATCATTCTCATCATAGATATTTTGTTTTTGCTGGTTTGACTTAGTCAACTCCACCAGTAATACTGTTTATTTTGCCTTTAAAATCCAAAAGTCACCCAGTAACACATGAATCCTTATAGTTTACTTCAACCAATTACCTTTCTGATTTCTTTCTTACCTCTCAAAAATAGAAATGGAGCAACTCCATATGCCTCTATGGATCAGCCTCAACTGACATAGACATACGAATGCTACTGATTCTTAAGCTAATGGCAACAAAGTTGAATCATTCATGACCTTAGCTTCACTTCTCATTGTAGCAAAATTGATTCTCTGTCTAGTTATCACCTATTACTTAGCACGTTTTACCCGACATACTATGTGTGTGTTTGTTTGTGTGTGTGTGTGTGTGTGTGTTTGACTGTTTGTGACCTTCTGATGCAGAGCCTCAGGGCAGGCAACAGCCATCCTCTGACCTTAGCAGAGCTTGGAGAGATTCTGTCCCCTGGCTATGTCAAACAGTCTGCAAAGAGGCTGGTGGTGTTGAGGGAGGGGACACGTGGGTTTTATGTCCCCTCTGTTGTTGATCCAAATGGCAGATTTGTCATCAGTCCATATGAATATGAATACAGAAATGAAAGAAAAAAAAACAGAGCTCTGTCCCATCACATGACTGGGCTGTGGTGAAGGTCAGACACAGTACTTGGTTGAAGGCCAGTTCAATATACAAATTCATAAGGAAGAACAATATTGCTCTCTTGGCTGAAACCTTTCTACATGATTTATTTTTAGTCACATATTAACTTCAGAAATAAAAACTACTATATAGTAATAACACTGAATTGGATGCTGCCAAAATATGCCTGTAAAATGCTTGAATGTTTCAGTCCATGGCAAGCAGTTCAGTCAAATATTTCTCAGACTGATAGAGAATTTAGCTAAAAACAAAGGTCAGATTGTCGAACAGCGTCTCTAACTGCCTTAACATTGTGGGAATTGGGACTACATCTGACATTTTCTTGTAAAAGTGGCCTGACAAATGGCCACTGCAGGTCAGAAGTCTGGCAATAGACAGGGTTTGAACCTTTTCCTCACTTTCTTTTGGTTCCTACAAAAATACCTCTGTTATTTTTTTTATAAAAAATAAAAAATGAGCTCCACTCCCTGACTTTCTTTAAAGAGCAACTATTTGTAATTGTGTTTTGGGATCACTATACGAATGAATAAAGGGCAGAGACAACTAGGACATGCGAAAGACTTCTTGGTTATTTTGTGATGATTAAAAGCATATTGTGATGCCAAAAATGGATGACAATAGAGAGACCAGAGGAAAGGGAAGGGAAACTGGAACACATTGTTCTATATGACTTGCCTGTTAAATAAAATAAGTGCACTAATGTCTTTAACATATTGTAGCATGAATGCCTTAAAAATGGTAAATGGACTGTACTTATATAGCACTTTTCTAATCTCTCGATTACTCATAGTGCTTTTACAATACAAGTCAGCATTCACTCATTCACACACACATTTCTCACATTAATCCCAGGTGGCTACTCTACAAAGTACCAACTTTGCAAATGCCTGTGTTTGAAATGTTCTTTTTTCTATTTGCAAATGACCACAGCATAAGTGGGATAATCAACTTGTAGGTATGCGTTAAACAGTTTTGACATACTTTGTCAAGGCAACCACTCTCCGTATTGTGTCAGGTTGTTCCTCGCCTCCACGTCGTACCTTAAAACCATCTAACTCATTGATTATCCCTTACCTGTGACACCCTTACCAGTATCCCACAGACAAAGAACAATAAACAGCATCACAATAGCCTCACATGTCTTACAGGGCAAGCAAAAAATATACAAAAATCATAGAGTTTATCAACTAGTTGACAGAACCACTGTCAACTAGTTACCATTTATATTTCTATTAGACAACTGTCAGCTGCTGTCACTCAAAATGGCAATGTTCTCAATTATGTTACATATATTTACTCTTCTGACAGCTGCCCTAAATGGAGATATTAGTTATGATACCCCAAACCAGCTATCAGGCTGAACACATTGACTCAGGTCTTATAATTGTAACACTGTAAGAACTGACTTGCTTCTGAAGACAGGTGACAGCTGAAGTAAGCACTATGCCATGTTACTTGTGCATCACTCAAGAATTTGACTTTCAGCCTTTGAAAACAAGAGAAAGTCTTGACTGTTGAGCAACATGTCAAGTGAGAAGAGATGAACTGCTCCACATTGACACTCAGGCAATCAGCAGGTTTTGCATGAAATAAATGTGAAACTATTGACAAAATTCCATTTTCAAAAGAAAAAAAAATCTGAGAATTTGTGTATTCCAGAGATGGCTGTATTTTTTTTCACAAGGAATGACTGCTCCCTTTGTGGCAAACTGCCACTTAAAGATGCTCTATTTTTCATAGACTGCAGTGGTTTACATAGAGATACTAATCAAACACATTATTTTTTTGTTATGTTTTTGAGATACAATTCTGAGATTTACTGCACAACAACCACAGTGATATCAAAATTCTTTAAGTTTTTTTTCCATGAACATCAGAGAGGTATTTAGCAAGAATTTGCAGTAACGGTAAAACCTTCTAATGCACTATGGACTGAATGACTTTGTTAAAGGAAAACTGCTCTTTTTGAAATTTTGCCTATTCATCCAAAATCCTTATGTAAAACAAGAACACTTTTGAGTATAACCGGAATCACTTCTCTTTCTAAACCACTAGGCTCATTAATTGTACACAGCGCAATGGCAACTAATGCTACTTCCATCCACAATAACAACAATAAGAAGAGAACTCTCTGTTTGATTGCTCCTAATAATGGCAGTTACTAGGCTAATCCAGCAGAATGACATGTTCACAGTCATGGAACTTTAGTGCTAAAGGTTTCATTGACAAAGTAAGAGCGTAACATAACAGTCACTTACAACACCTGCTGAATGATGGGATGGCTGCATCCTTCAGGACAAGACTTGTTATACTTGTAAATTTAGCATAGTTCTCACAGGAAAATGAGAAAATGTGCATCTTCTTCTACTAAACACACAGAAAGGGGAGAGGCATCTGTTTTCTTGTCTTACACAGGGATTGTGGATGAGTTGGCTAAATTCCCCAAAAGTGCAGTTTTCCTTTAAAGGTTCCATTAAAAGTTGATGGAAGTCTATCTGTGATAAAAGAGCATTGTAAATTCACGAAAGAATCTTTCCATAAGTTCAGGGACTCCATTGATTCTGTGCTTCTCTTCATATACACCCATTGAAAAATGCTGAAAAATCTGTTTTCATGAGGAGATTCAGGATTAAATCAAGTTTAAGACGGACAGTAAATTTCTGACAGACTACCATAATGAATACATTTTCAAACAATCCCCTTTTTTAAGGTTAAGTAAATGCACTGCACCTGCATTGAAGATAAATTTGATATAGTAATTTTTTTGCAGTCAAAAAATATATAGAAAGAGCTATAAGTATTTTATTATAATTTAGACAATTTTGACATATTTTATACTGTTTATTTTACTTAAGCATAATGACTACATTAGCAGTTATGAGGTCAAACATTTTAGAACAATAGCTTTTGTAAGCAGCTGCTGGCTGCTCAAAGACACAAGTGATATGCTTTCACACCCTAACCCTAACCCTAACCCTAACCCTATACACTGTGTTCATGAAGTGCCTGTTCAGCATGTGCTCACTGAGTGCAGGGCATATGAGGAAGAGGGAAAAATCTGAAAACAGTATTGCAGGAAGCAACCCCTGTATGTAACATGGAAATGACCTGACCCTATCTTTATAAAGCCATCACCTTTTACCTGATTCACCAAGGCCAGAGAATTTTATGGCTGTTGTTTAGTTTTTCCTCTGTGTGTCCAGTAGTGAAAGGTCAGTCCGTTGTTTGGTTTTTTTTTTGTTCTGTTTTTCAGTTGTAATGGCTAAACCGCACACAAACCAAATATAATGAAGGTCCTAGTCAAATACCATTCAAATCAGGGGTCATAGTGCCAGATCTGTGGCCTTTGTGAGTTTACCATTTGGGTGAAAAATTTGCAGCATGACTGACAATCAACACCTATGCACTGTCTGTGGTTTAAAACTGAACTATGAGCTTAATATACACTACCAGTCAAAAGTTTGGACACACCTTCCTTTTACTGCTTTCTACATTGTAGATACATACTGAAGACATCAAATATAAGAAGCAAGATATATGGAATTATGTAGCAAAGAAAAAAGTGTTGAATAATTCTAAATATGTTTTATATTTTAGATTCCTCAAAGTGGCCACCCTTTGCTTTGTTGACAGCACTGCAAACCCTTGGCC
>JAPZDV010000213.1:0-13990 GCA_029814665.1 Acanthurus lineatus
AAATGCATTTATAGAGTGTGGTCTAGACCTGCTCTATATGTAAAGTGTCTTGAGACAACTTTGTTGTGATTTGACGCCATATAAATAAAATTGAATTGAATTGAATTTAAGAGAAGGATACCTCTGCTGCTCCTGGAACAAGACGCCAAAGGTTGACCTGGACACTCCCATGGATAAATCAAAACCCCTGCGCCACGCGCCCTGCACTTGCACCAGGTGCAAGTGTTAGATAGGGCCCATGGTGTGTCTTCATTTGACTAGTGGGAAGTTTACTTCTGAACCTGCTCAGGAGGCATGCAGTGTGTTTCTACACAGATCTGTTCAAGGCAGAAGGTTGTGATGTGGATGCCGCTGAGCTTCTCTAAGGTCTTCCATGGCTGAGTCCAGCAGAATGTGACAGTCTTTGCTCTGACATCACTCTTGAGAAGCTGACCTCTGCAGTGACACAGATGGCCTTAGGCAAGGCTCCAGGCATGGACGGTGTACCTGCAGACTTTTTAAACACTTATGGATTATTTTAGGACATGATTTGTTGGACATTTTTAAGGAGTCTTTTGAAAAAGGGACTCTTCCAGCCTCCTGTAGGCGTGCTGTGATATCGCTGTTGCCTAAGAAAGGAGACCTTACACTGCTGAAGAATTGGAGACCTGTGGCTCTCTTATGTACAGACTATAAAATACTTTCAAAAGGTTTTAGCCAATAGACTTAAGGTTTAATGTTTATTTATTGGTGCTGATCAGTCTTATTGTGTTTCTGACAGATCTACTGTGGACAATTTGTTTTCAATGAGAGACATTTTTGACGTTTGCAAACTCTACAACATTAATATTGGCATTATTTCTATTGATAAGGAGAAGGTGTTTGGTTGTGATAATCATTCTACACTGCAGACTTTTGGTGATAGAGAGCACTTTTTGTCCTGGGTGAAGTTGCTGTACAGTAGTGCATGTTGTGTTGGGAAAGTAGGGGGAGGGTTGAGCAGTCCTGTACCAGTCAAGAGAGGGATTAGGCAGGGCTGCCCCATCTCATGCCAATTGTACAGTGTGGCCATCAAACCCCTTTTGTTAAGACTTAGGAAGTGGATGAGGGTACTCTGTGTGGCTGAACTGGCTCACGGCCTCCCTGTTGTTGTATCAGCTTATACAGACAATGTAAACATCCTTGTCCAGGGTCAGGAAGACATCCAGGAGTTAAAAATAGTTTGGCTTTATATGAGAAGGCTGATTCAGCTAAAGTTAACTGGGAGAAGGGTAAAGTGTGTTTGACAGGTCAGTCAAGTGCAGAGAATATACCAAGTCTTCCTGGTAGTCTCAAGTGGGGAAACAGAGGTTTAAAGGTTTTGTATTTGAAAAGTGAAGATTTGGAGACATAGAACTGGGAGGGAGTGCTGAGAAAGGTACAAGCCAAGTTGTCCAAGTAGAAATGGTTGCTACCTCAGCTGTCCTACAGGGAAAGAGCTCTGATTATCAATAATTGGTGGCTTCATCTCTGTGGCACAGACTCCAGGTGTCACCCCCACCGCCAGGCCTCATTAAGCAACTGCAGCAGCTCTTGGTGGATTTTTTCTGGTCGGGTCATTACTGGATACTAGCATTATTCCTGTACCTCCCTGAGGCAGAGGGGAGACGGGATCTTGTAGTCACTGTTTCCAGGACAGCCTTCAGGTTTCAGGCAGCTAAGTGGCTGTGATATAGTTGTTCTCTCTGCTGTTTGGCTGCGGCTCGGCTACTGCTCTGGAATGCTTGGTGGCTGGGCTGTGATAATCAGAGCTCTTCTGGATGAAGTCCCCTGAATGCACTTTGATTGGACTTGCACCTTTTTATAGTACTGTCAACAATGCCTGGAGGACTCTGAGTTTCACAAGACCACCTGACCAGGCCTGCGATGTGGGTGTTTCAGGAGCCACTGTTTGACAATACTTTTCTGTCTGACACCACCTACTCTGCAGCCACCTTAAGAAATGGTTTTATCAAGGCAGGAAAGTGAAGCTGGGTCATCTTGCAAGGACATTAATAGAGAGACTGGTGTAAGTGAGTGGTGTTCAGTCAACCAGAGTGTTGCGGAACCTGGTTAATTAGGTGTGGCAGTCGGTCTCGGTGTCTCTCTGGGCTTTTGCTCAAAACCAAGGTCTGGCTGACCAGTGGAGTGATGGAAATTAATGTATGTCTTTCCATCCTTGAATGTGAGTCCTGCGGTGGGGGTGTCCCTAGAGTTTCCAGTGCAATGTTCTTTTAGCTCCTGTAAAGGGAAGCAGCTGTACTCCAGCTGTATGAAGGTGCTGAATGTTAGTTCTCTTGCAGGAATCAGGGAGTTGAAGTGGACAGAGGTTTTTGGTTCAGGCTTTTCCCCTAATGGCAGCTGGTGAGTCCTATACAAGCCACCTGTTGAGAAACGGATGACTGTCATCTGATGGAGGATTTTACATGGAGCAATAGCTACAAACAGAAACAGAGCTCACCTTGACCCAAGAACTGGGTTGTCCATTTTGTTCCTTAATAGGAACTCTAGAACATTTAGTAGTGTCTTGTCCCAGTTAAGTTGATCTGTTTAAAATGTTGAAGGAGTGGGTGGGGGTTTGGGAGAGGTCTTCTCCATTCCCCTATTTTTCTTTGGTCCAAAATACACTCCCAAGAAAAGGCAAACTCTGGTTTTGATAAATTTCATTTTTGCCAATGCTAAACTTGCAATTTGGAAGACTATGCTGCTTGGAGTGGGCTGGACTGATCCAGTATGTTGTCTGAAGAGTTTGGTGGCAGATTGTCTGAGGGTAGAACGAATATATATCTCAAATTGACCAACAACTGGAATGGTTTCAGAGATGTGTGGGCTGTTAGGCAGTTCCTGTGCTCACTGGGGAAGAATTTCTCTTTGATGTTGAATTTTTAGAATGAAAAGCAGGATAGTTATTGTGTCTGTGTGTGGTTTTGTATGTATGGGTCTAAAATTAATTATGAGGCATTTACTTATTTTGAATTGAATTGAATTACTTTGAACATCTGTCAGAATGTCTTGTAAATAAAGTTGTTGTAGAGTCAAAAGTCTTTCTTTCTTTCTTTCTTTCTTTCTTTCCTTTTTTATTCTTTCTATTCTTTTGCTTGTTTTTCTTCTTGTACTTCTTCTTCTTCTTCTTGGGGACCCAGCCTGTAAGTCAAGTAAGCCTGTAAGTCTGAGGAGTTCTTGCCTGGAGGGCAAGGAAGCCTATACTCCGAAAAAAGCAGACCCCAAGGGTTGTCTCTCACAGAGCTGTTTATGATGCATATTTGCGTTTTGAATGTAGGGCAACCTTAATGACAATGTGATGCCCTTTTAGGATCATAACTGGGTTAAATAAGGCTTACCTTTTTGTCCCACCTGTAGCCTTACCCTAACCTTAACCTCACTAACAAGATGAGACTGTCTTCCAACAGAGAACGAAAATGCAGAGAACCCCAAGAGTGAAAATGATCTGTGTAGTATGCCTCCTGCTGTCGCTGTGGGTGCTGTTTTTAGGAGAGGACCGCCTGGGTCTTGAATCCAGACAAAAAAAAAATTGACAAAAAATTTTACAAAATCTAAAGTTAACCCTCAAAGTGCCGGGTTTGCTCTATAGTTCCACCTAGAAACACTGAAACAGTAATTTTGGCACATAGTAATGTCATATAGAGATTAAACCAAAACTCAATTGTTGTATCTTTAAAATAAAAGCCACTACAGTTCTGGGCCTACAAGCCATTTTTTTAAAATTTATTTTAGAAATGGAACACTGAGAATTAATTGGTCAAAATCTTTTTTATACAATAACAGTTTGTGGTATCATCCTCAGAGAAACTGAAAGAAACTGGGAGGCATTGATTTTTCATGAACATGCAACTTCACTATTCAAAAACTCTAGTAAGTCCCTTATACTTTTGTACAATCATATTTACACCCCACACAGTACACCAATATGGAACAATAGATATATTATATTTAAAAACAAGTTGTTGTGCAGTATGGACTTAATGGATCAGAGTATTTCATCTTTGATCCATTTGCTCAACAGTGATGAGTGTGTAATGTCATATAAGGTTTCTGCCTCAAATATGATTTCATAATGAATCTTACATCCTTTGCATCCAACATAACTTAAGCCATACCTGACCCTAATTTAGGCATAATCAAAGGTATCTTTTCCATGGACTTGCTGCCATCATAGTTTCTTCGCTGGTTATTATCCTATGTGTAGATCTAATAAAGCACCAAAAATATCTTCTTTGCGAGGAAAGTTTTTTTGATATGCAAAACTTTCTCAGGATCTTGCAAAAGTTCATCTTTTTTTCCTACCTTCAATTCTTTTTTCTTCCATGTCCCTTTTCAGCTCTGTAACCATTATTTTGCTACACATTTCGCCCAGGAGACGTTGTAACAAAGGCCTGCCTGCCAAAACCCCATGACACTGGATATCAGTCAGCTGCAGTGTGTTAGTGGAAGCTCGTCCTGACATTTACTAGCAGTAAGTTAATAAAAGGTAGTTGGGCTTAGTTTAGCACAGTTTAAAACAGTACATGGGTGGGTCAGAAGCAAATCAGAATGACACAGAGGCAACTGTTAAGGAGATTTCATGTTGTTTAGGATGGCATAACTTTAGTGGACATGTTTTCTTGCTAAAATGCGACCATAACTTGTTTTGAATGTGGGTTTTGACAGGCAGCTCCTTTCCTCTCTTCCCAGTAATGTACCACCACTGAATCTTTTGGTAGTACCGCATAGGTCTGTTTTCACCCCTGGTCTTGAGTGTATTAAAATAACATAGATTGAGATGCAATGAGTTATAGACAATATGAGCTTCTCCAAATAAACAGTGTGCTGCACAGTCCGAGGGGCATTTGCCTATACTAAAGGTCTTAGTCAGAACATGGTGGTTAATACCTATCTAAGAATAGTTTGGTGTGCAAGAAATTGGTTGCCCATTTCAATAAATTTGTAGTGTCATATGCTCACTTCATATAAGACACTGCTTTCTTCATCAGTTCTGCTTTCTCCTTTCACACTCACACTGTCATGCCTTTCATCACTGCAAATAAAGATTGTTTTTAGTTCTGTTTGTTTGTGGCCAGCAGAGAACCACAAGGCTAAGAACCTGCGTAAGTGCTGCTGCACATCATGGACTCTGATGTTCTCTCTCTCCTCCAATCACAGAGCTGAGTATCTGCCCAGCATCTCTTTCTGTGCCTGCCCACTGTATGGACGCTCAAGGGGATGTAAGCTTATCTGTAATCCACTTTCATCCCTTTTCACTGTTTGACATGGAAAATAAAAACACCTGTAAGCAGCATGTAAGGCATTTGATTCTTTAATACATTTGCAGAGGCTTTATAATTGGTCAGTGAGTAACAGTAATAGGCAATCGAAGAGTTGCTCTGTATAACATAAAATGTGTACAACTTGACAAATTCCCATTGAAAAGGCCTCAACTTTTGTGTCTTTAAAGCTGCTGTTGACTTGTTTGTTTTACAGAGGGAAACAGCGTCCCTGGCCTGCCGTTACCCATTGGTGATACCTCTTCACCGCCATTTGCTCCTGTTTCACAGGGTACAGTAATATGTCATTTAGGAGTTAAATAATATAAGGTTGTAAGTGTAAATCTGAAAAATGTTTATATTTTTTTACAATTCATATTCAATTCAATTCATGTTTTGTTTGTCGAATATTTAATAAGTGATAGAAATAAAAAATACAGTCTTTTTATATTTTTAAGTAAAAATTGAAATGCCAACATGTAGAAATACTCCATGATGCATGCAAAACATTACAAAAGTAGAAGTGTTATGTCTTACCCTAACCCTCTGGTCAGTATCTTGACATGACTGTCTATATATAACAGATTAAAAGATCAGATGAATAGGGTTAAAATTTTAACAAGATATAACCCTGAAACTTCCAAGTAAAGTACTAAAAAAAAGTAATTTTTGTATAAGAAATGTTTTGCATAAACTGCAAATGAGTCATAATTTAATTTACATGCATATTTGAATTAATCTCCAAAACAGTTATCTGAACATGTAATTGATCAAGGTATTTATGTAACTAGCATATAATATTGAAAGACTTTAACAGATTACATTCCTAATATCTTTTTATATCACTTAGTAAATTGGAAAAATACCATCAGAGAAAAGAAATATTGTTGCAGCAAACAAGGCAAGAGATAGCAGAAAATTGCTGTTCATCACTCAATAAATTTACATATTTATTTTAGTCAAGTCAATTTTATTTTTAGAGCACATTTGAAAACAACAACCACTGACCAAAGTGCTTAACAAGAGATTAAAGAAACACAATACATAAAGTTTAAAGAAAGACATCAAAATAAAATACAAGACAATGTAAGCAAATAAAATAAGATAAAAGTAAGAACAAACAAAATTAAAGCAATAGAACAGTTGAGACAAGAGGTTGGTAAAGCATTTTCATGGTGAATTGTATGCTATAGAAAAGAGATGTGTTTTAAATGTGGCAGTAGATGGGAATGATATAATTGTAAGTGGTAAGCTTTTCCAGAGTTTGGGACCAACAACTGAAAATGCTCTGTCACCTCCGGTTTTGACTTGTGCGTAGAAGGAGAAGCAGTAGTTGATTGGTAGATCTGAGGGGAAGAGAAGTGGGAAAGGGGATAAGGAGTTATGAGATTTAACCTGGCACTAGTCCATGCAGTGCAAGAACAAACAAAATGATTTTAAAATCAAGTCAGTACTTTACTGATAACCAGTAAAGAAAGGCCAGTACAGGTGAGAAATGTTCTCCTCTTTTGGCCCCAGTAATCAGTCTTGCAGCTGAATGCTGAACTAGCTGCAGACAATGTTTGGAAATTATATCAGAAAAGTACTTTGATCTCTCTGCTTTGACATGTTTTTGATATTTGGTCAGACAGTATCTCAGATGCTGGTAAGATATTTGGAGCTTATCTTTCTTCCATTTTTATTCTGCTCTTCTTCATTCCTACCTAGTTGAGCAAGTTGTGGACTTAAACCAGGGCTGCATTTTGACTTTAACTTTTCTAACTTTGTAAGGGGTAATTGAGTTCAAAAAATTGGCGCACATGGAATTAAATATAATGATTTGCTCTTCAGTTCCAAGGTCAGCAGAGGGAGCTCATGATGGGAGAAGAGGAAAAAGCATCTGAGAACTGACTGACTGTGAGGGGAGTTATGGACCTGGAGTACTTAACATGTTGACTAGGTTTACAAATCAGCGAGGAAAATGAAGTGGAAAAACATATTGGTCCAATGGCCAGATAAACCACAGTTGGTTACCTGAACAATGGGGACAGGTAAGCCAGAAGTTAAAATAAGGTCCAGAGAAAGACCATGCTTGAGTGGGTATTGGATAAGAGTAAAATAATCAGTTAAATGCAAAAAAACCTAGGAGAGTAAGTTATATAGACAGCAGACATTGGTGTTAAAATCACGTATAAGATGGTAGATTATCAGAGGATAAAAAGTGGGAGAATTCATTAATTAAATTTTTGTTGAATGTAGGGGGCCAGTATATAGGAGCACAAAGTACTGGGATGACTTTTTAGTCTTACACAACATATATTCAAAGCTTGTGTACTCAAAAGTTGACAGGAGTTTACAATAAGTAATATCTTAAAAAATTATAGCAAGTCCCTTTTCCTGGCCCGACGGGCATAGAGAGTTAAGGAATTTGTATTTTGGAGAACACTATTAAAAAAAATAAGCTGATATCAACCGGTCTTTGCCAGGTTTCAGTGAGGAATAAGAGGTCTAAGTTATGGGTTGAAATGAAGTCATTTGAAAGTGAAAGTTTTGTTAGAGAGTGATCTAACATTAAGAAGTGCCATGTTAGTGGGGGATATGGCTGAGGGAAGCAAGCAGTGCTTGGATGACTGTAATCCAGAGGAGACTGGGATGCAGACTAAATTTGCTCGTGAAGTGCAATTGGTAGAAGGTATGGGTCTATAAAATGTATAATGGGTCTATTTGACATGAGCCTACTAACACTGGCTGAGTGGGGACTTGGGGGTTGGCTGGCAATGTAAATTTACCCTGGGCCATGGGGGGAGATGAGACAGGGACATCAGTAGAGAGCACAAGGTTGTCATCAGACAGGGCAGCATAGCAGTTGGAGATTGTCAGGCGATGGACCCGCTCGGGCTCTTCCTGTGGCCCTGAATCACCACCTCAGCCCAGGTTAACTTGTGTGCTGGGATTGAGCAGGAGGGTTGCAGGCAAGTAGCTGAATCCCACAGGATTGTGTCCAATAAACAAAGCTGACTTATTAGAATGCTCTTTAATCATATAACTGGATAGCCGGGGTAAACAGGGAAAATGGTTGGTAAAACTTGACAGTAGAATGCCTTTCTTATTTAGTTTATCCGTAAACTTTCTGATGTCCTCTTCAAGGCCAGCAATCTGTTCATTTGCCAGCCTTAGGAGATCACTATCTTCTCAAGGCACATCAGGCATTGTTGTCTGATTGTGTAGGCATCTGGGTGAAAAACTTTGCTAGCCCCAAGGCTAAACGCAGTACTGAGTGTGCTAGCTAACTGGCACAGGACTACTTGTAATAATTCAAAAGTAGCCTGTGAGTGGTGCTCAAGGGCACTGGAAGAGAGCTTACCAATAACACACTAGCCACAGTGACACATCACACACACTACTATATCTAAGTATGACTTAAAAGCATAACTTATTTGGCAGTGATCTGATCAGACAACCACAAACGCTGACAAAAGTGCCTCTACATTTTAGGCTTTCCATTTTAACATACCTTGTAATCCAGCGATGTTGCCTCATAGTTGGCAATACTCAGCAAAGCTCCATCCCGCTTAAAACTGAGGTTTAATCAACTGAAAACATCTAAAGTAAGATGAAAGCTTCTAATTCAAGTGAAGCAGTTCATCTTGCAACTATTTTCTTACATTTATACTTTACTGTTTTACATTTACCATGTTTACGCACAAGATGTAATAAAAAAAACAAATATATTTTAATTAAGTTAATATCACTGCAGATAAGCCTAAGAAATTTAAAGATGAAAATTAACAGATTGAAAGCGCATTTTATGCTCTGATTTCTATTTATTCATTTTTATCCTTTGTCCTCCAGGTTCACCTGCCACAGGTGAGGAGTGAATCATACCTTCTGGTCTGCGCAGGTGGGGGAGAGCTTGAAGCCTGGGGGCGACACTGTTATACTGAGCTCTCCTAGATGCATTTTAAATTTACTTATGCTGATGTCTCCCTCTGTACGAGTACAAAGGGCTGAGCTGCTGCTCTGTGCCAACTCCGTGTCCCACTCTTCAACCCCCTTAACTTCCAAAGACAAAGGAAAAGCAGGACTACAACTTAGAGATAGAAATGGCAGATTCAACTGCATCTGGTAAGGTGAAAAGAGGAGAAAATCTTCTGACCTCTTACCTGCAGTCCAGACTTGAAGTCACGGTAGAGATGTCTGAGCTCAAGGCCTGCAGTGTGAGATGATATTGATATTTGAGTGACACAGGGAGAGGCCAGAAAAATCACTCCATGAGCATGTATACTGTGTTCAGGCACAAAGGTACAGTTGTTGCTGTTGTGTTCCATGTACCTATCTGCACCTAGAGATGGTTTTTAACTTGTGTTGCACTACCATTGGAATGCTTTTGCTCTGCCTGTCTTGGTATTCAAAAGGCTTCTAATGAGTAACCATATTTGTATATTCACTCAAGTCACAACAGGCATTAAGTGTAAAAGGCGTGCTGCATGAATTAAGTCAAGTTTAAAGCAAACAACTAAAGTCTAACTTTATATCAATCATTATTCATGCTGGTGTGACATGAAATGTAGGACCATCTAAATTTACTACATTTTTCGCCCTCAGCACTCTACATTTAATGTTGTTTTGATTATTTTTTTTTATTATTCTATTAATGCACAATTGTCAGATTTAAGAAGTAAAATCATTAATTCACCAGAGAACAGAAGTATAAGCTGCCAACAATAATGTAAAATCAAGAGAGTTACCAATGTAAACTCTTTCAAAATTTGTTAGAAACCACTTAAATTAAATAACACTGAGGAAGAGTTTGAAACTCAATGACAATTACCACCCTGATTATTAATTGCATTTCTCTGTTATTTAGCTGAGGCTCTCATACCAACACTGTTAGCTGCTGCAGCTCCTTCCAAAGCCTCATCCTCAACCTTACAAAGTTCTCTTTAGTTCCCGAGAAGAAATGTGTCCAAAACAGTCAAAGCTGCATATAGAACTGAAAATTAGGTGAGAAAAAGAAAATAAAGGAATGATAATAATCCATGGCTCTGGCCTAGTTATTAAGATAAAATACCTTTGTGGAAAGCGAGTATTGCACTCACATATTGTATTTGCAATGAATGGCATAAATATTCGGCTCTTTTTGCTTTATGTGTGACTCTAAAAGCAAAGCTATTTTTACTGTCTGAAAAGTAAAACATAACTTGTGGTACAAAGAAGAAATTTTAATTGGGGATTCTTATGTTTGGTTAGAATACACTGTAGAGTAAACTTATCCTGACCTTTTACTTGCACTGCCAAGCATGTGAGAGTGGCTCCAGACTGTCCACATGGAAATATGCAAGACCTTGAGGTTGAGACCTTGTTACAGTTCATCTGTGCAATCTAGAATGCTGTATTGAGACTTGATTCTGTTGAAGAGCTATGCCCAACACTCTATGTACCCCTGTTTTCTTGGGTATACCTTAGCTTTTGGAAAGGTAAATTGTCAGACAAACTATATCCCACAATTGTTTCCATGTACCTGTAGGCCTGTTGTAAATGAATGTATTCATTTTAAAGACACTTGAAACAAATGGTAGTGTTTTCCATTCATTAAAATAGAATCTGATCTGAGTCCTATGTCACTTTTCCAACTTTTTGGCCCTGTCCCATTGCTCAGAGTGCACTGAAGACCAATTTAGCCTGCCACAGCTGCTGGCCTGCCTTACCTGACTGCCCTGCTAATTAAACAAGATGTTTACATGAACTTTATTTTCCCTCATGGCGTGAACTTTTCTTTCATAGCAAAATATATGCCCAAGTAATGCAAAATGGATGCCCAGGTAATGGCATAATATGGACTCAGGAGTTGAATCAGAAAATTGAGCGAATCAATTTGTCCCAGCTCTAGTAATTATGGGTCTAATTATAGAAGATGACAGGATGGGAAACGTTACCTAATATTTCCACCTTCAATAGTCAACTTGATAAGTGACCAAGTGTTGAGCAGCTGCAAACACAGGGGATCAAGCTTGTGTTCACCATATCTAAGTGCTCAGAGGACCACATTTATGTGTGTGGAGTAGAAATGGTTAAATATGACAGAGGAGCTCAATTTCTCAGTCTTAATCAGTCCTTTTTTTTTTCTTTGTGAGGCTGACACAACTTCTTCATCCTTGATATACTGGTTTGTCAGAACATATTTCTCAAATCAAACATCTGATTACACATTCTAGCAGTCTAGCAAAGAGCAAAGTCAAAACCAGATGTCAAAGAAACCACACAGTTGAAACACCTCAAGTGACACTTAATACCAAGTATCACATTTATACAGATGAAAGGGCAGAGATTTCAGAAATGCTTTGAATATTAAGTAATTACATTATATGAGGAGTACCTGAACATTATTATTTTTGTTTATAACTAAATTTATATTTTTCTTAAATCCTGACCATGTCAGATGATCTGCTACTTTAGTCTACTTTAACAGCAAATACTCATCACATGATTATTTGTTGGGGATTATTGACACCGGTTACTCAATTTACCTTTCTGTAATATGATGGTGACTCTCTTCTGACCTGGCTTTATCACCATGGTGACCTATGCCGGAAACCTAACCTAATCCAGACCAGTTCATGTTCTGTGTTTTATTTTGAAATCAGCTACAAAGCACCTTTGACAGATCAACTAGGTTGGAGGTAATGATACTGTTTAATCAATCAAAAAGTAATTTGGATATTGAGTTTGGGGATGAAAACTTGTTGAACATAGTGTTACATAAGTAATGCCACTTACTGAGGCTCTGCAGTTAGAGGCACTTTCTGTGTGTAACATGTTGCAGTTTTTTCAAAACAGACACTAAATCAGTGATGCAGAATATCTGAGCAAGAGTATTTATTTTATTCACAAGGTTGTTCTCATGTATACTGAACTACTTAATGTTTTTAGAAACTATTTCACCACTTGGGCTTTAAGGAAGAATTCTAAAGGAGTTTTGGGGCTCTTTGTGCCTATATTAGATAGGACATGGGGAATGGGGAAGAGAGAGAAGAGGAATGACATGCAGCAAGGGGCCACTGGGTGGAATTGACCCAAGGGCCGCTACAGCAAGGGCATGGCCTCTGTACATGGGACACCTTTTCTTCTGACTGAGCTACAAAGTGCCCCAAGAAATAATTTCATAAAATCACAGAACAAACATTTAAAAGTTCACTACATTATAACCAATTTACCGTACTTGCTTACACATGAATTACAGTGTAATTCCTTCAAACCTTAACATTAACTCTTTGGATAATATTGTGAGGCTTGGTCCTGATATGCACAAATTCACTTGAAACTGCTTGGACTATATAAAACTGATTCAAAATACATTTATCTATTGGTATGCATTACAGATAAAATTACAGTCAAAAAAATCATTCCGCTTTTATATTTTTAAAAAGTTGAAGTGATGAATTCTCTATTGTGGATGACAATGAGACCTTAATGCAGTTCTTTAGTGCAATGTTTTAAGTCTGCTGCATCAAGTCAAGAAATTTTGAATGCAAACCTGTCAATCTGTCATTTTTTTTATTTATTGTCTATTTATTTACAATTTAACTTTGGGAAAAGGGGCAGTGGGAACAAAAGTTTATGGAGAGTCTTAAATTAAGACTTAAATTCCTCTGCAGCTTCTTCCTCACTCCTCCAGAGTGATGCCCAAATAAGGTAATGTGCCTCATTCAACAATTTGGCATGACTCTGGTAATTAGGATGAAACATACCCTGGCTTGATGAACTTGTCTCGTTCAGACTGTGTTCATCCACTTCCAAAGGGCAGAGTCATTGAAAAAGTCTCTTGAGAACAAGTCAGACGAAAGTTGAATAACATATGACCTGAGTTTATCCTCTCCTTCAAATGTTTACTATATCTGTCCAGTTTCCCAGGTGTTTTGGCTGTTTATTTCCATGCAACAATAAAATATCTCCAGCCTTTAATGGCATAGATTGGCTCAAAAACTCACACAGTGAGCAGAACAATGCAGTATTTAAATACTCCTTTCTTCAAAGTTTTCAAAAATGTTTGTTAAACTTTAATGATACAGCTTTCTATTCATGAATTTGGTGTTGTTCATTTTATCCACACTGAAATTAGAAACATGATAAGGAAGAGTAGTAATCCTTTGTCCAGTTGTAAATATGAGGAGAGAGGGTTTACTGATCTCCTCATGGAGATAGGTAAAAGGGGGTAATTTATCACAGCTTTCACTTCTCAGATGAGAGATTCCTCAAATTCAAGGCAAGACTTCCTAAGTCCTTTATAAGGGCTCGTCTTGATAGACCTCACCTTACCTCACCACATACCATTAGACCCAGGGGCTCACTCCACAATCTATTTCCAAAAAATCTCCCCAAAACATTTCTGTATTTATTTTCCTTCCATCAGTGTCAACAGAATTTTTAAATCCTGTTCTTTCAAAGTGTCCGCATCATCAGAATAGATATACAACAAATGCCATATCTGAAAATAAAGCCTCTTAAAGCCAAAAGGGATGTATCTGTGAAAAGATCTGACACTACAAATACACAGCTCTTGTTACAGCACATGTAAATACAACCACATAAACCTCCTTTTTTGTGGTTTTGCACATAGTGGTCCATCAAAAATCCACACCAGCTGTTTAAAAAACTTGTCTGATGTTCCTATGTTCCTGTTGGGTCACAGAGGGCTCCAACTATGTTGGGCTTAATAATTTGGGATTGGCTATCTAAAATAACTAAAAGTAAAG
>JAPZDV010000214.1:0-13981 GCA_029814665.1 Acanthurus lineatus
GCCCTGAGCGAGGTGCTGCTGAAGGCCAGCCAGCCCCGCAGGAGGAAAGCCATCCTGACGGTGGTGGGCACCCAGACAGCTTACGAGGACCGGGCCAAGCTGCGCTTCATCTCCCAGAAGGCCATGTGCGAGGGGGTGGCACTGTTCGTGGTGACGGTGGGCGAGCGCTACAGCCGCAAGGAGGTGGAGGAGCTGGCCAGCACACCTGTGCAGCAGCACCTGATCCACGTTAGCAGGCTGAAGGCCGACGAGCAGGGCTACGCCCAGCGCTTCTTCAGAGTCTTCCTCTCCGTCCTCAACAGTAAGAAACACTCTGGTTTACATGGCATCAACAGTTTGTCAGCAGCTTGCAAACATCCAGAAATAATCCTGTGAAAATTCACGACTGTTTCTGAACGACAGACATGATTTTGTGTGTCCTGTTTCAGAGGGAATGAACACGTATCCTCCTGCTTCAATGAGACAGACCTGCAGCCAGCTGAGAGAACCGTGAGTAAAACTCACACCGTCTGAAAATGAACACAACCTGAGAGAGAACATGCTAAACATCTAACGTCTCAGGTTTAACATTTACACAGTTATGACTCCTACATGTTACATGTTTTTAAAGGAAACTGCACGACTGTTTGATTAAAAACAAACACTGAAGCAGGAAAACTGTCACAAAATCAAAACTGGAAACTAAAAGAGGCTAAAAAGCTAAAGGAAGCTGCAGAGGTGGTGATCATTCATCTTTGTCACCACAAGCAAAACTCTAATATTACAAATAAGCTTTTTATCTGTTATCAGTGTGTAAGTCATTGATTTGTGTTGCCTTCAAAAGATTCAGGACCACAGACTTTGTTGTTGACCTCTGATTCATTAACACACACGTCAGGTGGTGTTGTTCGCATCTCCAACACTCAGCAGCTCAGACAGAAACAATCAGAAACAGGAGCGTGACTGTGGACGTCTGCGGAAGAATCAAACTATAAATGACAAAAACATTCCTCAGATTATCCACAGAGTCTGACTGATAACAGTTTGCACGCTCAGCTTAAAACTGTCAGCAGTATTTCAACCAAACACACTAAAAAGGCCCCGAGCCTGAGAAGTTGTAGCCACCTGAAGCCAGAACATGAGCCGAGCCGCTGACTTGTGGCTGCTGTGTGTCCAGAGACGGGTCGGCTGATTTGCCGGTGGATATGTTTGGAGACGAGCAAAGACGAGACTGGACGTTTGAGGAGCAAACGGGAGGAGAGATTTGGACCAAACAGCTGGACGCCATCGACACTTTGACCGGAGAAGACGAGGAGAGTTCACCATCAGGTGTTAACCCACACACACCTTCACTCACACACAAACACACACTATAAACATGGTTGGTTTCAGGCCACAGGGGTCGAGTTTGTGTCCGGATCACAGGAAAGACAAAATGTAACTTCTGATAAAGTAAACGTGAACATACAGTGACAAAGTTATTCCACCTGCAGGATTCAAACATCTCAGACTTTCTTCTCTTTACCTTCATGTCAGTTAAATCTGGACTCTTTGGACGATAATTTTTGTTCCTCTTGTCAATAAATCCCATAAAACAGTCAAACCAGCAGTAAATGTGTCACCTCACAAGTCTAATCACAGTCTAGTTATTGTCATTCAGTTCCTGTTTTTATCTTCTTCATGTGGAGGTGAGCTCAGGAACAGATGCTGTAAACTCAAACCTGTGAGTCTGAACCTCAGGAGGCAGCAGCTCCACCTGCTCCACCTGCGTTAACAGAGTAAACATGCAGTCAGTCTGTGCTGAAAAACCTCCACATGGAGCTTCTGTTTGACTCTGTCGTCTCCCACAGGTCCAGACGTCCTGCCGAAGCCGCAGCTCGCCAGCTTCATCTCCAAAGGTAAAGACCAAACCACTCCTCACTGAGCGAATGTTTAACGGTGTAGAAGAAGAGTTTCACCTGCATTCACCTGCACTTGCACAGATTAAGCGTTTAAGCTAAAAACATGTCATTTAAAAATCTCTGCCAGCCCAGACTCTCTGCCCTTTGGCTAAGGAGTGTGAAAACACACACTCCACCTCCCTGTGAGGTAGCTGGTACATAACAACCAATCGCAGTGGAGCCTGACAGGAAGCCAGCATGTTTGTATTGACCAGGCCAGGATTTGTAATTTTTTTTTTGATTCCGTATGCTGGAGAAAAGAGAGATAAGATAAGAAGTTAAAGACACACTAATCTGTACATGCACATGCTGCTGCAGAAACAGACTCACACTGATGAACGTGACACGACGGGAGTCGATGGGCCAAAATGAGGCTGTTCTTCATGTGTGTCATGCATCGACAGATCTGTAATATCTGTAATCTGTAATAGCAGATTAACCTGTTTTAGCAGCACCATCACACAAACCTTTAGATTAAAGCCCCTGCATGTACTTTTTGCATGTCTCTCTGAGGACGCCTCCTCTCGGCGTCCCCGGCTCAGCTCTGCCACAGTGTCTTACTAGATTGTTTCACTAGGGGGCGTCAGAAGAAATGGGTCAGTCCTGGAAGATTATAAGAGCTTTTGTTGTCTTGGACACGTGGAAACTGAACAGTAGCGGTCGACATGTGCCTGCTTCATGCAGCGGCAGAGAAATCAAATCTTGACGGACTCAGAAATGAGTCCTGAACGTGACGTGCTCTCTCCTGTCTCCATCCAGACGCCTGCTTCCTCAGCCCGGATCCCGGCAGCTGCCGCAACTACACCATAAAATGGTCCTTTAACAGCGACCGAGGGAAGTGCTCCCCCTTCTGGTATGGTGGCTGTAATGGCAACGACAACCGCTTTGACACACAGAAGGACTGTGAGAGACAGTGTGAGATGAAGAGCCGATGAGGAGGACGAACTGTCGATGGATCGGATGAAGACAGCCGCCACTTCTCACCAAACAGGACTCTCCTTCATTTTTCATCCTCAGTGGTGTTTTGCACTCAAACTTTCTGCTGGATTTAAAACAGGGAATTAGAATATTTCTAAAGAAAGGTGCTTTTTTTTTTTTTTGTTACTCAGAGCAGCTGAACAAATAACCATTGAAATAAAAGTCACATACTAAACATTTACTGGTATCATCCCTGTAGCAGCAAACTGTCTTCTTCTTTTTTTGTACAAGTTTATGATTAAAATTTACATCTGAGTCAACAACAAGTCGAAGCTTCTCTTTTAAAATCTTCAACAAAAGATTTATTGCCGTGTACTTTTCTGTGAACACTGTGTACAAAACACCCTGCTGATGGCTAACCCAACCCATCGAAGCCAGAAACCCCCAAATGTTTTCAGAAAACATGAGATTTACATTGATCTGCTGCTCCTGTGTAGGTTTCTGGGTAATTTTTGAATTTCTGATGTGTTTGCTTCGTCCTTTTTGCGCTGCAGGACTGAAACATAGCACCTGTATTTGAGGATTCGGCTTTTTGGGTCGGTTTCTAAAGTATCTTGCTCAAACATCCTGGTG
Source organism: Acanthurus lineatus (assembly GCA_029814665.1). Classification (NCBI taxonomy): domain Eukaryota; kingdom Metazoa; phylum Chordata; class Actinopteri; order Acanthuriformes; family Acanthuridae; genus Acanthurus; species Acanthurus lineatus. Next base: position 3,471 of record JAPZDV010000214.1, read on the forward strand.
TCAGTACAAGTTTAGTCCAAAAATAAATCTTTTGACAATTTAAAAAAAATAAAATACAGCCCACCTGAGACGATGTGTAACCAAAGCAGTGCCTGAAGCAGCTCTAAGCAGTACTGTGGTTTGACCACAAGATGGAGCCAAATTATCAGCATCCTCAAACCTGAGAGCTGGGTGCTGCAGGTGTTTCCACAGTGGAGTCTGTTGAACTGAGGGAAACAGATAGAGACAGTATCTCTCATCTGGTCGGATTCTGAACTACTGACACAGATCTTGATTATCCACCTGAAAACACTCACCTTCCATATTTTAAGCATCATGGCTCATCACAAGCTCATTGGCTCACTGGGCTTCAGGTGATTGATTGACAGGTAGTTTCTCACTGCAAATTGTTCACTTAAATCATACTTCTGTATGTGACAACTTCCGTTTTGAAAATGGAACAAGATTACATTTTTAGGGGTCTAACTAAAAAGTCTTTTAGCACATTAGCACATTTTAGCAAACATGTGGTGGGATGTTCTCCTGCTTAGCCTGACTGATGAAAACCCAAGGTTAAACTGTTGTTTTTTTCACCTGATGTGCTGAAGTAAAGCTACCGGCTTTTCAAGGCTCAACGGACAGACCAAACTCACTTCTAGTAAATGTGTCCACAGCCAGACACTAGCATGCTAACACTCTATAAAAATTTCCCTTTTTTACTAAAAAAATGGTAATGAAATGTTTACAGTCAAAACAGTACTGTGAAAGTAAAGTCTAACTTCTCACCTTTTCAGCAATATAACCTTTTAATTATTTCCTTTTGCCCGTTTTCATCAGAGTTGATTAAAAGGCGCTAACGCCGTTGTTTTGGCCGTGTGCTGCTGAGCTCCATAACCGGACAAAACTTCCTTCCTTCAAAATAAAAGACTGCACTCACAAGAATACAGCGTTTTAGCGGTAAAGTGAAAAAAAAAAAATCCGAGAAATTTGGGACGATCGTCGCCCGAAGTGTTCTTACTGCTTGCTCTTATCACAATCACTTTAATGCTGTAATTAGACCCTAACCCTATGTTATATATAGCATACAATGCTAGCTGCATTAGCTAGGTGGCTAACTTATGCTATAGGCTAAGAGCCTTAACGTTAGTTTATGTATGTTGATCGAAATTGAAGACAGTAAAAGTGCCAGTGTCATTATGCTTTTTATAGTGGTGTTAATAGTTAAATTATACGTAATAAATTCACATCTTACGCAGATATCTGTGGCGCTTTGTGATACAATGATATGTTGCCGAGCTACTCTAGCTAAGAAGCTAACCGTTCACAAATGGCGTTAGCTACCGCAGCATCCAAGCTAGCTGGTAAGCTAATTGCTAATTGGCTAAGTTAGCTTTGAATCAACGGTTTCAAAATTTAAACTCCACTTTTGTTTTGTTTCTCTGAGCAGGTGAAACCGAGTGGAAAGATTTTATTAGTACAAAGTGTTCAAGGTGGGTAATGTCATTTTACACACAGATATAAGTTTTATTTTTCATTTTGGATGATTTAAAACTAGGCCAACAAAATAAATCATTTTTGTCTTTTTCATCGCCATAATTGTTTTCCAGTGTTCAGAATTCACTGAAACACTTTGGCAATATTAGAAAATAGAATTTATAGAATTTTCTTTTCCTTTTTTTTACTCTAACGGAAAATGAAATGGGAAAAATTCAAATGTAAATATTTTAAATAGGTTTGTTTTTGTTTTAAGTGCACAGTGATAAATTTTTGAAGTAACAGGAGAGATGTTGGATCACGAAATCTTTGATTTAAGGCCTCTGTCAAAGCACAGCAGTAACTTCATTTCAGTGGATCGATTTTCTTAAATTTTCTTTTTTAAGTTACAGACCAGGCACTTGTCTGGAATAAAAAATGGCTGAATACTGGTTTATAACCTCTACTGAGGTTCTCCAGATATTGAACTCTCATTATTTGTTCCATGAAACTGTTCAAGAAGCTGGATGTTATTGTCAAAGATGGAGGCTCTTTCATTTCAGTTAAACTGCTGATGACTGCAGTTTTTGTGGCCTGTTGCTTCATCCTCTGGCTCCGTCACCGACTCCTGGGACACATTAATGAACCAAAATTAATATCATGTCAAAGTAATTAGTCTTTTATTAGAATAAAGTTGTGATAATGCAAAGTATTGCCTGTGAGTGTGACACTAATGTTTCGTTTCATTGTGCTGCAGCTGTTTCTGTTGTAATTGACGTGAATGGGGGAAAAAGCCAACAAGGGGCTTAAACATGTCAAGTGATCTGCAAGCCGACTGTCACTGCGAGCCCAAAGCTCTTCCAGCCCGTCGGCAGACCGAGGAGAACCGATTCCACGAGCCAACGGGAGGACCAGAGGGCTGCTGGGAAAGGAGGTGGGTCGCTTTTATGAGCTGCCTTTTCTCTTTTGAAAGAGGAGGAAAGAATTCCAGGCTGCTGACAAACAGTGTTTTCATGCCAAGTCCAGTAACTCCTCGTCAAATTTCATAACCCTTTTTAGCCTTTGGATGAAACTGTGAAGCTTTATTGAGAAGAGGGGGGGGCAGCACTGACCAGACTGCAGCTGATGGTGCCAACGAGGTCCGAGAGTTGGCAGGAAACGGACATTTTTATAATACCAGATCATTTATATGTTACACAGAGATGCTCCACGGAGACTAGAAGAAACTTCAGCTAATAAAAAGATCTACATTACAAGCAACCAACAATAAAAAAGGTCAGACTCTCCGGACTCTCCGGGGTGGGAGTGATAGTAGAGAAGTTCTGCACCAGCAGGACTGAAGCCGGTCGTGTAGGCAGTGTCAGGGTTCATGGAAGTCCTGCTGTAGCTAAAGAGACGTTTTTACCTGTGAACAGGTGTCACGTTTCTTCAGACAGATCCACACGTCCAGGCTGTGAAGCGCTTTACTTATTTTCCCACAGTAACAAAACAATTTGGAAATGTTTCCCGTGGCTTTGACAAGTGATATATTTGTGGACACTTCATAGACAAGACTGCTAACGACTTAATAATTTGCAGATTAAATAACAGTAGGAGAGCTTCCCGTTAATTAATTTCTTTTTTAAAGTCAACAAGATTTGTTGACTTGTTGACTGCCAGTCACAAAGCTGAAAAATACTACTTTACAAGTTCCATTTGAAGGCAGCATATAGTTCTTTTATTGTTTGTTAGGTTTCAGTGCTGAGCTCAGCCGGAGTCGCATGAAGGTCCCTCACTCCGTCTTCTCAGCAGCAAACATCTCTGTCATTGGACACACACACACACGCACACACACAGTCTCATGTTCTTGCAGGAGTTTGGTGTTTCCTCACAGCTTTGCAGTCTACCTGTCGTCCAGGTGTTTGTCTCTGACAGTGAAGATGACTGTGTGTCGGTCTGAAGCGCTGTGAAGCGTGGAGTGTTTCAGTCATCCTGAGCTCTCGTCCTCTTCGTGGTGGGTGATGAGCCTCAGACTGTGATGAGAAGCAGACAGCAGCTGCAGAGATGATCCTCTCCTCCTCCTTACTGAGTCACATATCAAACCTCTGAGTGTTTCCTGCTTTTATACACACAGCCGAGAGCTTCACGGCTTCGGTGGGCCTGCGGGCGCTCAGGGAGATCTGGCAGAGAGTACGAGCCTCCAACACCGAGAACATTTTATACGTCGAGCGTATATATGTGCAACATATGGAAACGATCGCAGTTTGTGTTCATTTTCAGCCAGAAAGTGAAAATGAGATGGTTATATTTTACTGTACATGTGCAGTCGTTTAAGCTGTGCGGGAGACTTACTTTCACATGATGTCATGTTCTCAGGTTATTGACTGTGATATAATGCAAACACAGATCAAATGGTTGACCTTTAACCTTCAGTCAGGCTCTCATTCAGACGACAGCATTGTGGCTGTTAAACTGCCCCCCCCTCCTTTATGATTTTGAACCTCAGAGTGGTGATTTTGGTTTTATGGGTAAAACTCAGGAGCCTTTTAACGGCTATAAAATATCCTGTCAGTCGTTAATGAGCAGCAGTTTCAATAGACACAATGCAGCCAAAGCTGATAATTATTTTATTAGTTTATTACACAACAGATCAGATTACCTGTAAACACACATCTGCACATAAAGATGCACATACAGATCAGTTTTTAACAGAGCTAATAAAAGCTCATTCTTTGTCGAAGGGTAACCGTTGGTTCCATGATGCATCTTGGTTTTTGTGTTGAGCCTCTTTAGCTCTAAATAAACACTTAACCTGCTCAAACATGGAGGTCGATGCAGCTCAGACTACAAACAGAAACCAGAAGGTTTACAGGAAGGAAACGTCCTTCACGCACAGATTCTGCCTTCTGCAAAAATGCAGCGTTTCCTTCTGCTTTTAACTGCTGTGAGCTTTGGGATGAATTCTAACCCTGAAACCTTTGTGACCTAACAATGTGAAAAAATGTAAAAAATCTAGGACAGAGGAGAGTCAGTGGACGAACAGAGACTCAGAACAAAAACCTCTGGATGTCAAAACCTCCTGAAGTGGATCAGAGTCACTGGCCTTCCTGTTACACAACGTATTCATTCTTCAGACTCCCAGTCACTTCCATGGAAGAATATTTGGATGATTTTACTGTAACGGAAGTGATTCAGAGTTGCCTAAAATGGGAACATCATAGTTCACAGGTGTTTCAGAAATGAAGCCAAAAAATGATAGATTAAAAAAAAAGGGGGGGGCGAGTCTGGCCGTCAAGCACAGGCAGCCTCACATGATCAGCAGTCGCAGCATAAAAGTTGAATCTGGAAAGACGTTGATAAAAACTGCAACAGCACACGTTTACATGAAAATCAAAAAGAAACTTGAAAAGTTTGTGATGTTGTCTTTAAAATCAACGCCCATGAGCCGTACTCAGGAATGACAGCAGTGTTCACCCCCCCCGTTCAACATGCAGGTCTGGTGGTTTGACGTCTTACCTGGCTGCAGTGATGCACAGGTGTGCAGGACCCTCTGACATCACAGCTTCATGTGATGTCACCTTCAGCCAGAGACGACGGAGACTCGCTGCTTTCCAGGCTGATGGTTAGTCACTTTCAAACGCATTGTGATGGAATTTTAACGAAACAAAAAAGTGAAAATGTAAAAAAATGGACTCGTCTGTTGTTAAAGTCCAACTGCACACAGTGAACATTTGGTTTTTCAGATGAAGAGCCAGTGGATGAAAAGAGGAGAAACTACCAGCAGAACTGAGTTGGGGTATGAAGAGTCAGTCTGGACCTGGACAGTGTTAAAGTCTGAGCTGATATCTGCAGCAGAAACCGTGTGTGCAGCCTCAGAGCCTTAGCCAGGACGGATAAGACGAGACCAGCTTCCTGTGTGGGGCCACAGGGACACGGCGGGTCTCCAGCAAAGGGCGTGCCTGGTTTACCAACAGTACACCGTGAGTCCACTCTGAAGCCACCGGTTCCTCTGAAAGAGAGAGAGGTTTCCTCAGAAAACACACAGTCAGCTGATAAAATGAGACGGGCTGATAAAAGCTAAATGTCGGAAGCTAAACGAACATTTTGTGGACACAAACTTCCCGTCCTCATTAAGTTAAAAGTCGCCTGTTTGTTCTGCAGAGATGCTTCATCAGTAAGAGCAACGTCACACGGCGTCACCTGAGCCGTCGTGAACAGAAAACACTGATCAGTGCAGCTTAGAAAGAGCCTGCGTGCAGAGATTCGGTGCTTTGGAGTGTTTCTGTCTTTAAAAGTGACGATGATAGCGTCCGTCTGTCCGTCATCTCACTGAAAGGAACAGAGACTTTCATGTTGACATTCCCATCAGCCTCAGCGCACTTTGAAACTGATGCTTGATGACAAATATTAGCGTGCTAACATGCTAAAGTAAGACGCTGAAGACACATCCTGTGTTAGCTTTGTGACGTGTTAGCGTTGTTTCTGCTTAAAAATACCTTTTCAGTGAGCAGATGAGCCGAGTGTCACTCATAAAACCCCCCTGTGACTGAGAGCTGCAGCTCTGTGCAGCAGATGCATGAGTAAAGATCACTTTCCTCCACCTCTGCAGCAGGGGTGTGCAGACCAGAGGGAGGGGCCAGCAGCTGGGAGGTGTTTCCTGCAGGAACAAGCCTACACCTCCCTACATGGCCGTGGGACTCGTGAGTTTGGCGTGCGGAGGGCGCGGATGCAGAGCTGCAGATCTGTAAGTGACTCTCTTTACTCCTGTGCATGAATGGAAAACGGCAGCGGTGCAGAATCCAACCTGTTAGCTCTGAAAAAGGAAGATGAAGGCTGAGCAGCTTTGTGTTTGTTACCTGACTCACCTTTAGATCAGTTTGTTAAAGGCTCACTAAGTGGCTTCAGAGCTGCTGGGGGATGGGCTTTGTGAAGAAAACATAATGCTTTTAATCCAGTGAAGACTCACATTAAAACAAGCTAGTTCACTTCAGTTTGTGGTCACTGATGCAATTTGGATCAAACTCAGTTGTTTTACCTTGTAAAGTCACTTTTTAATGGACATTTCAGCTTCATCTTCCATTTTTGGAGGTTTAGGGATTAAAAGTGTGATTCTTAATTCAAGATCTGTCTTTTTAAAATTATTGTTGTTTTCTTTGCATTATGTGTTTTGTGCAGATTATTGATGGTAAATTAATTCTGTCAGTAAATATTCAAGAGTCCAATCTGTAACTGAGTGCAGTAAAGAATCTTTTTAAGGTATAAAAAAGCATGAAAGAATGTTTTTCTGCGTCTATTATTCATTTTAAGATTTGTGTTTGTTAAACTTTTTGATCAAGACGGACTCAAGTTTAGAACCAACTTTCTTTATTTCTCAAAAAAAAAAAAATTTTTTAGACAAAACTGTCACTTCAGCGTCTGAAATTTTAAATTGGCTCTTTGTTTTTATTTCCGATCATTTCAAACAGTTTCATCAGTCTGTTAAAATGACTCCTGAGTTTGTTTCACATCACTTGACAAATTTTTGTAAATGTCAGTTCTCGACCAGAATGTGTTCAAAAACCTGAGTGACGGTGCTGGTTTCTGGAGCTAAAGGGCCATTCTGCTGTTTTTCTGGTTTAAATCTCGTGCATGTTGGGTTGTGATTGTGTTCATTCAGTACAGAAAATGTCAAAAAGCTGTGGAAATGTGTGTGTGAGGTGTGTGTGAGGTGATGTGTTCAAGTGTTTCTTTGTTTGACTGAAAATCTAAAACCACAAGAAATTCAGATTCTCACATCTGACGTTTGGAAATTTGCTCTAAAAGTGACTCAGAATATTAATCAATTATCAAAATAACTGCAGATTAATTTTCCTTCACTTTACTTTTACAAACTAATACAGACACATTACTGCACTTTTCTCTAAATCATGCCATTGTAGTGTGTTAGAGAGTTTTTAATGTGTTGTGAATAAACTTACACAGAGAAAAAAAATCAGATTAATCCTTTAAACCATCAGAGGGACGTTTTGTAACAAAAATATGTTTGAAGTCGCTCGTCGAAGTAATTTAAAGAGTCTGTGTTTTCAATCTGTTCGGTTCACAGTAGGAGGTTTTTACATTATGCATTGTTGAGTCTGAAATGCAAGAATCTCAATGTAAAACACATGCTGACGCCAACAAATCACTGCTGTGTGAACACAGGCGCTGAGATGTGTGTGTGTGTGTGTGTGTTTTAGGACAGAGCCAGAAAGTACAGAAGTTTCTTATGGACAAAACAAATTCAAGCTGATATTTCTAAGTTTGAGTTGCAGGAATAATTCAGACCTGCAGGACAGTTTTTGCAAATCAGTTTACATCCTGAATGAGTTAATAAGCTGTTATTAAAAAAAGCTTAAGATTTAATGGATGTAAATAAAGTGATAATCGCTCAGATTAAACAAGAGTTTTCTGATTACAGATGACAAAAGTTTTAAACTCAATCCATATTTTTGTCGTAAATGAACTTCCATACTTAAACTTCCACAGCGGGCAGCTCTGCGTACTGTAACTGAGTCCAGAGGCCAAATTCACTGCAAACATCTGCAGCTCATCTGTTCCTTACGTTAACTAGTTCAACTTTTTTAAGTTTTTCTTTGGAAAGCACTGCAGTGTGTGTTACATAACCCTCCTATAGGGCCTATAAGTACGTCTGTGACTTCATCTGGTTTCAGTGATTCAGTTTGATCCAGTTTGATTCGGTTTGGACGTTGTTTCTCAGGATGAGAAGTTCGTTAAGTGACGATTCAGGCAGGAAAGAGTTAGTTTACTGATCAGCTCGTTAAATACTAATTAGTTCAGAATATTCTCATATGTGATGTTTTTGTGAGGTTTTGTCTTTTATGGATTTCAGTTTACGGGTGTCAGAAAGGTGCGGCGCAGTTTTTGTGGTTTTGTCGTCCTGTTGTGAACGCGTCGATGCAAACGAAACAAGAAAACACGTCACGCCGCTCACGGTCAAAAAAGTTACTATTGCAACAAATCCAAGTTACCTGTTAAAGATGAAGCCATGTGGAATCTTAATTAATTTGAAGGAATTACAGTTTTTTAATGAGTGACAGCCTGACAACATAATGATGATGAAGATGATGATGATTGATTTCTTGATCAGGAAACTTCCGATCAATTTGTCGTAAACTGCAGAAGGTGAAGCGCCTTCAGCTTCGCCTTCAGAAACCAGCCGCTCAGGTCAAAGTTCAACACCTGTGAACGTTCAGATCCAAGCAGTGCATACCAAACACACACACACACACACACACACACACACACACACACACACACACACACACAACAAGTCAACTGTGTGTGTGTGTGTGTGTTTATGAGATACAGACAACACAGGGGAGAGTCAGAAGCCTTTTTTGGTCAGTTTACATTTCTAAATGTTCAGTCATTAGCTGGGAGAGTCAGCGGAGGCAGGAACCAATCAGAGGATCAGATTAGGATCTGGACTCTTTCAGGATGCAGGTCGCTCCCGTCAGATTCGTCCACACACTCCGGAGATCCCGTGTGTCATAAACTTCCCACAGACCTGATTTTCAGCTGACTGAGCTGACTGGATGAACCTGCAGAGGAGAAACCGGTCACTGCTTTTAAATGTTGCTCTCAGATTAGAGATTAGAGATTGAAAATCTTGTAAATCTTGTCCTGACGTGACGTGTTGGTCACCATGTTTCACAGCCTGCGTGACTAAAAACCGCCTTCCAGAAACAAGGATGTGAACAAACATGGCGTCTGCGATCGACACTGACTGTGTCTTTTCACCTCGCAGCACCGAAAACATCACTCCTCTGTCACATCACCAGAAAAACAAAAAACCCTCTGATCACTCGTCTTCTGGCGTACAGTTGGCTGTGATTCGCTACGTTAGAAAACACCTGATCAAACTCTCTGATCAGTTTAAAAACTGGAGGTTGTAATCCAGCTGCAGCACCGACATCACCAGCTGTTTCCTCGAACCGAAGTCACACGACTGTTGACTCAACGAAACCCGCAGAACAAGTAACGTTACACTTCAAAGATCGTGAAAACAAGATTGTTTGAAATGTCGAGTTTCTTCAGACAACAAAATACGAAAAATACGACAAATACGACGCGTTCGCCGCCTGTTTTCTGTTCAAACATCATCTCAGCCCAAAGATCAGCTGAGCAGGTGTGACGAGTTGCATACAGACTGTAAACCGAATGAATCGAATGTTGAGTCTGTTTACATCAGTACACACACACACACACACACACACACACACACACACACACACAGTTCCTGATGATGTTTCATTTCCTGTTTATCTGATCTGTGGGTGGAACTTTGTCTCAGATCAGGAAGCCACTTTGGTTCTGTACACACATCTCATCCTGGTGATCAGTGTGATGATGATCAGAGCAAAAAAAACAGGAGAAAAGATGGAAAATTACTTCGAAGTTCTGTAGAAAAACATTTAAAGGTGAAGCAGTGAAGCAGTGATGATGAGTGAGTGAAATGAGGCTGAGTCGCTCTTCCAGAAGCATCATTAGTGAAAACAGATCAGTAGATGTTAAAGTAGTAATGTTGCTCTGCAGCACCAGCAGTATTAGTATTAACTATAGAGTTAACAGCAGACCTGATACTAGTACAGAAGAAGTGGTCAAAGTAAGTGCAGTTGTGTCAGAAATAGTAGCAGTGCTCAGATGCAAACTGCAGGAGTTACAGTAGCAGTAGTGGTGTTAGCTGCATCAGTAGTAGCAGTAGAGTTAGTGACAGTAGTTGTTCTTGTAACGGGAGTAGTTGTAGTGGAAAAAGTGTAGAAGGTAGTGATCAAGTGAGCAGGAGCAGTAGCGTTAATGGTTCATTTTAGCCAAAGTAATAGAGTACCAGTCACTCCCTCCAGGAATTCACGATGTTGCGATCGCAACAATTCCCACGAATTCAACCAATCTCCGTGAATTCTGCGCGACCTTGCAATTTTGTCCAATCACCGCAACTTTTCCGCAATCTTGGCCCGCCTCCCGTGAGTTCCACCAATCATAGCAGTCCCCAGTGCAAACGTAATGCACGTACGTCACCGAATTCACTTCCTTGTTTATGG
>JAPZDV010000215.1:0-13942 GCA_029814665.1 Acanthurus lineatus
TTTTGTAGTTGATGCTGACAAAATCTCAGAGCTGCCACAGACCCACATTAAGCTAAATGGCAGTAGCATGCTAGTCCTAATCGATTCAGGGGCCACAGCAAACTGTGTCAGTGAAGCAAATTTTAAGAAACTGATGCCACATTCACAACTCAGCTACACTAAGACCAAGATCTACCCCTTCCGCTCCAATGTTCCTTTACCTGTCAGTGGTGCTTTCAAGTGCAGAGTGGAAAAAGGACATAAAAAGACAATGTGCACATTCTTTGTAATATAAGGTGATGGATTCAGTGTCCTCAGTTACAAAACATCCAAAGCACTGGGATTGATTAAAATTATCACAGCAATATCAGCCACACCACAGCATTGCTCAGTTGCAGACGAACTAGTGGAGACTCATCCTGAGCTGTTTCAAGGGATTGGAAAGCTGAAAAACTTTCAGGTAAAGCTTCACATAAATCCTGACGTTAAACCTATCTGCCAACCACATCGATGTGTGCCATTCCACATCCGACAGAAGGCCGAGGATGAGCTTAGGAAGTTGGAGGCATATGACATCATTTAGGAGGTCACCGGCCCAACACTATGGGTGTCACCCATTGTCACACCTCCAAAGCCCAAAGATCCTGACAAAGTAAGAATCTGTGTCAACATGCGCCAAGCTAACACAGCCATTGAGAGAGAACGTCACATAACTCCTACCATGGATGACGTAGCGCACGAGTTGAATGGAGCGACAGTGTTTTCCAAACTGGATCTGAGAGCTGGATACCGCCAGCTAGAGCTTCACCTAGACAGCAGATACATCACAACATTTACTACTCACCTTGGACTGAGAAGCTACAAGATACTGAGCTTTGGTACAACTTCTGCTGTGGAAGTATTTCAAAATGCCATATACCAAACATTGCAAGGTCTCTCTGGTGTGAAAAACCTCAGCAATGACATCATCATATATGGTGCCTCTCAGACTGAACATGACAACCTCCGAGCCCTGTTTCAGAGACTCAAAGAAATCGTGCTCAATCATGAAAAATGTGAGTTCAACAAGTCCAGACTTGAGTTCTTCAGTTTCATCTTCTCTGCACAGGGTGTTTCAGCAGACCCTAAGAAAGTTGCTGCAGTTCAGCACGCCACAGACCCCCAGACTCCAAGTGAAATGAAGAGTTTGCTGGGTATGGCCAACTATTGCTCCAGGTTCATCAAAGACTTCTCCTTCATCACAGAACCCTTGCGCAAGCTCACCAGAAAAGACACACCCTGGGAATGGGGTCCAGACCAACAAGCTGCATTACAGGCACTGAAAGATAATCTGACCAGTGACACTACAATGTCGTACTTCTACACAGGCAGGGAGACAAAACTGATCGTGGATGCCAGCCCAGTTGGACTTGGTGCAATCCTCTGCCATAAAGATGAAAAAGGGATGAAACACATAATAGCATATGCTAGTCGATCTCTCAGTGACGTGGAGCAAAGGTACTCACAGACAGAAAAGGAAGCGCTGGCTATTGTTTGGAGCTGTGAGCATTACCACCTCTACATCTATGGACATCCTCTAAATCTAGTAACTGATCACAAAGCACTCAAAATCATATGGAACAATCCCAAGTCAAAACCACCTGTGAGAATTGAGAGATGGGGACTGAGGCTTCAGCTCTATGACTTCAAAGTGGAGTACAGAAAGGGAGCTGACAATCCAGCTGACTACATGTCTCGTCACCCCATCCCTGCTCAGACAAGTGACAGCACATGTGCAGAAAGTAGCGGGGGAGTATGTGAACTTCATTGCAAGTCATGCAACACCTAAAGCCATGACACTCACTGAGATTAAAGCAGAGACACTTAAAGACCCTATTCTTCAAGAGGTCAGTGCACATGTCAGATACAACACATGGCACCAAACTGACAAATCACGACATGCAGACATATGAAAACAATTCAGACAGGTTAGCAGTGAACTAACAACATCGCATGCATCAGACATCATATTGCAGGGCACTAGAATAGTAATTCCCACTGCCCTACAAGACAGAGTGCTACAGTTAGCCCACGAAGGACACCAGGGTATTGTCAAAACTAAAGCACTGCTTAGAACCAAGGTTTGGTTTCCAGATATTGACCACAAAGCAGAAGCAGCAGTTGTCTCGCATGTCAAGCCAACACACCAGTAGCACATACTGAGCCACTGAAAATGTCAGTTCTTCCAGAAGCCCCCTTGCATAGTGTTAGTGCAGACTTTTATGGACCACTCTTAACTGGAGAATACCTGTTTGTAATCATGGATGATTACACACGCTACCCAGTTGTTGAGAGTGTTAAGTCAACTTCAGCAAACACAGTCATTCCAGTTATGGACAAAGTTTTCTCCACGTTTGGGATCCCCAGAGCTGTAAAAACTGATAATGGTCCCCCATTCAACAGTGACCAGTTTTCCCAGTTTGCAGACTATTTAGAATTCCATCATCACACCACTATGGCCCCAAGCCAATGCTACAGCTGAGAGATTCATGAGAACATTGGGCAAAGCTGTACATGTGGCAGAAACGCAAGGAATTCCCTGGAAACAACAACTGAACATCTTCCTTCGTGAATACTGATCTACACCTCACAGCACAACGGAAAGTTCACCTGCTGAACTGCTGTTCCATGGACTGTTAAACAAGTGTACAATCTCATACAATACATGTGTTGAGAGACACTAATAGGAACATGAACTGTTGTGAGTTGAGGAACTTGATAAGTCAAGTTTAAGAAAATTTATGATTTTCTTTTAAAAGGAAAAAAAGCTTGTAATGTGCCTTTAGTATGCACCTTATTTTGTGAGTTTGGTGAGTACATGTTCAAGCTTAGAGTTCAAAAGCTAAGGCTGAGTACCTATCTGTTGCATTCATGGAAAGTATGATAATCGTTATTGTAAGCATGTTGTTGGAACTAGTTTCAGTGTTGTGTTAATGTGTAAAAATAAGCCCAGTGTCAGAATGTGAAAGCATTGTTTTGGCAAATGCTAAAAGAAAAGGGGCAATGTAATATTCAGATGAATATTAAGTGTGTTGAATGCTTTGTTGTCAGACTATGCCACCTGTTGGGAAGTGCAGATACACAGTCGGTAAGTGAGACAGAACACACGATGGGCTCTATTTTCGTAGACCAGGCGTAGGCGCGGCGCAAGGCAGGTGCCACGCCAACAGGGTGTGGCCAGCGCACTTTGCAATTTTCATGAACGGCACAGTCTACCAAATTACAAAATTGGTGGCGCACGCTGGTGCACCAGACGAAATTACCACTGCGCGGGGTGCACCACTCTCCGCCACCCTGCGCCACCCTGTGCTGTGCCATGAAATTAGATGTCGGCATAAGGCTCATCAATAAAGCCATGTGTTACTGTTGAGCACGTCATGGTCTGTCTGGTGCATAATTAAACAACAGAAACATTACATCTATTACAACAGCTTTACAAGAACTTAAAGCTCAAAATAAGCTCCAAAATCAGAGCTTAACTCAACTTTCAGCTGTTTTGGTTGAAAAAGCTCTGGTGAACCTATTAATCACTACTTACTCAAGAACCAATAAGCTTACAAACATAGCCAGAGACTAGGTACTGAACAGAGTGTAGCATTTCATAGCTAGAAAGCCTGATATTTTATTCAGGTGCATAAAAGCTCAATGAAGAACTAAATTAATGGAATTCTTGTCCTGTGTCCGCTAAATGTGTAGAAAGGCAAAGAGGCACCGACTCATCAGCCAAATAATGCATATAATGTTTATATTTATATGGTGACAATTTATCAGTATTGTGTTTGCAGCTAAATGTAGGTGGCCAAAAAACTGATACTGAAATATATAATCTTAAATAATATTTTTTGCACACACACAACTGATATTGATTTAATGCTAAGGACATTTAAAAATTACATTACTTAAATACATTAAGTAAAGAATGCATTCAAACAGTACTAAGTGATGTAAATTAGTGTCGACTGGAGACTGGAATCTGATAACCAACAGTTTGCTTTGTTGTGTACTTAAATAATACACAAAGTAAGAAGTACATGCGCTTTATGTATTACTCACCAGTAGATGATTGTTGAAGTCAAATAGCTTTAGCGTGTGAAACATTATAAACATAGGGCATTATTGCACGCAGTAGTGATGGGCTGCTGTACCATGCGCTAATGTTTACACAGAGTATGTCGGTATGGCTCGTAGAAGTGCGGTGGTCTGAGACAACTACTTTACATTATATAATGAGTAGGGGAAGGGAGCTGCAGTAGCGAAAAACCGAGCGAGTCATAAAACATTGTATATGATTGTTTCATAGCGGCAATGGACAAGCCCAAACACCTACCTGTATCTCCACATAGCCTTATGTCTGAATACAGCCTTATCGGCTTGATTTTTCAGACACAAACACTTCTCAGGTTAGTGTCCACAACAACAACAGCTGACATTAGCTACGTAGAATGCACCGCGAAAAGTAGTCACATGCATCCAAATTACAAATGACATTATGTATATAAAGCTAGCTTTACACGACATATATGTTCACATATCTTCTCTTCAACGTCCCCTGATATTATTTACTGTTGTCGTGTATTAACGTAGTATAATGAAGCTATGTTACCAACACTAACTTGCGTTAGCTGCCATGCTAAAAAGTCAACAGGCTATGAGGCTAGGTAGCCCTATACAGTAAAGCAGCATAGAATAGTAAAACTTACAGCTCCCACGTTAGTTGGGTCACAAACAGTTGGTACTGATCCAGACTTTAGGGGGGGTGTAGACAGGCTGGGGATACATATTGTTAGAAAACCATTCTAAAGTGAATTTTGCATAATATGGCCCCTTTAAACTTTTATCACTAATTAAATTGACACAACTGAATATTTAATTATTACCATCTAAAAATGCATTTCACACATTGCATTTTAAGATGACTGTGTACTCAATTAATTACAATATTCTAATCTAAACTATAATCTCATACAACTGCTCAGAGTGATAAGTAACTGTTGTATTACTTTTAAAGTATAGTTTTACGCCATAAAAACTGAAGAACAATATCCCATGTTCATAATATGAAAGCTTAATGATAATAAGATCCATTGATACCAATTTGTTACAGATTATTAATTTTTAACTTGTGCTGTTTTTCTCAGGAACAGTTTTGAAGTGCAATGGACATTCTTTCCTGCAGAGGTCTTGGTAAATCTATGGATAATAAAACTAAGGATAAGTAATGTGAATGACAGCAGCTCCACATGTGGACAAGGGAAGCATTTCCATATGACATCACATACTAATCCAGAAATTTATTGTGCCAGAGATGGATAGATTGACAGTGAGACATCTTAGGCAGCTCACTGACTATTCATTTCTTGTTTCAGTGCCATATGGTTGTTCACCGTGGCCCCACCCCTTAAGTGGCAAGCTATTTTTGCCATTTTCTCATGGCTTAGTTTTTTACATTTTCTTTGGGGATAGCTTAAGAGCAGTGAAGCTTTATTTTGATGTAAAGTAACTTAGAGTAACTGTAGAGATTTCTGTAATCTTTTCACTGCTTTCTGTAGTTTTCTGTATACTGGTCCTTTTACAGTGACATTATGTGCAGCACAATAATGAAACATGTATCACATATTTTGTTAAACACATATTTTGTTACACAATATGTAATGGTTGTTCCAATGGTATTTAATGATAGAATGAGTTGTTTGAAACAATGATTCTGTGAGTGTAAGATTTCCCTAAAGACATGAATGCAATGTTTTGAATATTGCCTGGTTGCAAGTGGTAAATGTTTTGAGTTGTCTAATTACCACTTCCTTCCAATGTATTAAGTGTCTGTGTTTAACCCAATGCTTCTCAAATAGTGGGGCGTGCCCCCTGGCAAGTGTGACCCCAGGGAACATGCTCTGTGAAACTACCGTTTGCTTTTTCATTGCTGTACCAGAATAGAGTGTAATTGCACATCCGCTACAGTAAGTGGCAGTGGTGCTTTCACGCTGCTGTCTTGGGTGATCATTGTTTTCAAAAGTCATGAGTGGGTAAAATTTATTCATTCTTGCTTTTGCTTTTAAAGATGAAAAATGATAAATGATGGAAAATAGATGAGCTCTGAAGACACGTCTAATCAATCGTGTTTTGATTTAGTTGCAGAGCATGAAGGAAAGGTGAAAGCAAGAAATTTGAATATACTAGGCAGAGGCTGGTTTACGACACACATAACAAATGATAAAATCTATAGTCGTGGCGGAGGGTGGAGGGCGCATAATGTTTTCTTCTTCCTAGGGGGGGCTTAACAGAAAACAATTGTGAAGCACTGGTTTAACCCCATTTCTAGCATTCCAACCTTTACTTTTTCATGTATTGCTAGCATGTGTGACCAGTTTTTCTGTCATTTTGATCCCTGTGTTTGCCTCAAAAAATGTATACTTCTGCCTTGATCAAAGTGTGCAATTACTGTCTGTTGATTTTACCCCTCTTTTTAGATTTTCTTTTAAGTCTCCAAAGTGGGCCCACTCTGACAGACAGAATCCTATTCATCTTGAGGAAAATTTTTTGGTACATAGTAAAAGAAATATATTTGTCATTTACTAAAGGGTATTTAGTAAATACTATGTATCTTATCTTATTAGTTCGGAAAATGGCACATAAAAAAAAAATGCATGTTTTTTATTAGGGAACAAGACAAATAAGTAATGTGACCGACTCAAGAGAACAAAACATACAAGAACCCTAACTTAATAATCCCCCCCCCCCAAAAAAAAAAAAAAAAAACTATGTCCTGGTGGGCCAGCCAACAAGAACAAAAGAAAGGGAGCCACGACTGTCCAGCCCACGTGAGGCCGGGTTCTCCCCTCTACCCTAACATAACCAGCTAAACCCTAAACAATGAACACTGGACCCACCAGAAAAGAGAAGATGAAGGAAACCAAAAACAACTACATAAGGTCACACCAAAATCTCTGCTACTGCAGCAGCTCCTGCTGCTGCTGCAAGGCCAGAATGAGGAACAATTCAATTCAATTCGATTCAATTCAATTTTATTTATATAGCGTCAAATCACAACAAAGTTGTCTCAAGACAATTTAAATATAGAGCATGTCTAGACCACACTCTATAAATACATTTATATTTTAAATTTATAGGAACCCAACAACTGAAAGCAATTCCCACGTGAGCAAGCACTTGGCGACAGTGGCGAGGAAAAACTTGCTTTTAACAGGCAGAAACTTTGGCCAGATCCAGACTCAGAGGTGGGTGGGATCTGACGGCACTTCACTGCTTAATACGCCACTGGCGCACAGCAGATAGTCCTATCAGCTGTGTACAATCACCTCGTCAATTCATGGGTGTTTCTTAGGCCAAAATTGCAATAACCAATCAGAGAGACTACTCTCATTACCTTTAAAGACTGGTTTCGCTGTGTGCCAGTGATGCAGGTACATTGCTATCTTACACCAGGTGCAAATGTAAACAGACGGCTAAACTACAAGGATTTATTTATTTATTAATTTATCCATTTATTTATTCAGCTTGACAGGGTCATCTGTCCCTCAAGGTGGTGAAACGTGCCTGAACGAGAGCTCCTTTATTTAGAAAACTTCAGTTTTTCAATCTTTCGCTACTTCCTATCCTTTTTTTCAATGGAGTTACATGTTTTCTTAGACCGTAACATTTTTTCTTATCCAGGAAGTCTTATCTGGAGCAGCCTGTAACTCTGTCTGCTAGCCAGAATCACCCTACAGTTCCTGCTCTGTCAATAGTCTCTACCTGTCCTGCTTTACCAGCCTTCACCTGCTGTACAGCCCTCACCAACTCTTACACCAGCCTATACCTTAACTGCTGTATGGGCCTTCACCTGTTCAGTTCCACTCACATTTTCATCTCCACTTACCTTCTCTGCACCCACAGTACTTTTACTCTGCACTGTCCCTGTATCATCTATCACAGTAGTTTGCTGTACCTCAACTGCTGAGCCGATATCCAAGCCTGCAGCTATTGGGCTCACAGCAGCCCGTGCATCCAGAGATCTGGCCACCGCAGCCTCCCCTTACGGCCTCTGTGCTCCACACCCTGTTGTCAGCCCTTGGGGGCCTTATATTGTGCTGTCTGTGTGTAAATGCAATACATTTGTGGCCCACATTCCCACACTCAAAACACTTCATGCTACCAGAATTGGCATACACCATGTAAAAACCTTCCTCAATCTAACACAGAAAGATACATCGAGTGTCTGAGTTGGAGAGTCAAGAAACATGAACACTTGTCTCCCCAGAGACTGAATATGTTTTAATTTTCCATCCTTATATCCTAAAGCAACAGTACAGGAAACACTAGCGAACTTACCAAATCGTTTTAGCTCTCATTCCAGCACTTCATTTGTGATGAACCGTGGGACACCAAACACAGTAATCCACTTGGACGGCACTGCCAGCAGTGAAACTTGAATAAACTCATCATTTTAGATAATCCACTCTTGATGAGTTTTCTTATACATCTCTGTTCTTTGAAAAATGCTACCACTGCTTTATTCATGCAGAAAGCATGGTAAATGTTTCCATGGCCTACCTATTCTCCCACAGCCAGCAGCACCTGCTCCACAGTGGAGCTGGGCTGTGGCACTGGCCTCACTCTGCGTCTCAGAGACACTGGTGGTGTCTTAGCGGACGCCATCCTCACCATGAGACACAGAAAAACACACTGAAAAGCAAAAATTGACTAGACTTTAACAATACACTGATATCACAAAAAATGATCATTCAATAAACAAACAGTAAGAAAAGGAAAACGTTTGAAAAATAAGTTTAAAAACTCTTCCCAAACACACCTCTGCAAGGAGGAAAGAAAGACAGAGAGAAAGACAGAAAGAGTACAATAACAATAGTTTCGCAGTCCCAAATTAGAGCTGCAAGCAGTGTTGGTGGAGACCTCAAACTCTGGCCCATCAGGTAGGCCTGGTCACGATATCCAGTGCATTAAAATGTAGAGGAAAAAAAACAAACAATTTCTTAAATATAATGTCATTGATTTTGAAAATGTTGTGGGTTTTATTTTGAAAAGTGTAGGTATCAACCATGTGAACTGGTCAAAGTTTGATTGACATTTGCACCGTCAGGTTTGTGAGGATGAGAAATATCATGTTTAGATTTACTTCAAGAAAAGTTTAGTTATTGATAGTTATATAATTAAACTGTAATTAAATCATTAATATCAATCAATAATTTTGGGCTACCACCCTGGGATCAGGAATCAATGATCAAACTACTATCAGTCTCCAAAGAATGGAAAGAAAGCCTTAATTTACCCATATTTGTAAAATATTTAACAATTAAATAGGTTTGAAGGCATGAGATTGAGCACTGACCGTCTCAACAAATGTTTATTACAAAATGTATTATGCCAATGAATTCTTAAATTCAGGTCAGTAAACATCCCTCTGCAACTATCACTACAATGTTAACACACCAGAAATCATAAACTTAATGAAAATACCTGTGTGTAACTATGTGTGGTAGTGTGTGTGTGTGTGTGTTTGGTCTGTGTATGTGAGTGTGAGGGGATGAGAGTAGAAGGGGAGAGAGTGTGAGGCAAGATGGCAGACAAAATCTGGTGGAGATCATGTTGCTCCAGTCTCCAAAGTGGCTGATATGGTTACATCAGACCCTGTGTTAGTCACTGGGGGTGACCACACAAATTTCGAACAAGACAATAGTTGCAACACCACTGGCTCCACATGTTCCTTTAAAACAGGCACAGGATGGAGCTGAACACACTGTTGCCCTTTATGTGGTGTGTGTAATGCCTAAGGCAGGGTGCGTAGTTAGTAAAGAGAAGAGAAAGAAAGAAAGAAAGAGGAGAGAATATGCTGTGAATGGCGTGAGACAAACAATCATGGATGGCACAATTTTTGACTTTCTATCTCTCAGGGGTCAATAAGTAAGCTGACGCTCATCTACTGTCCACTGGTCACTGTTTCAGTTAGAAATGTGATGTACTGCAGACATGCACATGACAACACAAACTAGCAGTGAGATATTCACATAGTGAACAAAACAGAATAGTTTCTAGTAGCAAACAGCAGCAGCATAAAAAGTCAATGGAAAGTGGGTGCAGAAGTCCCTAAAATGCACAGCAAACAATTGATAACTTTTAGGCTAACTATACTGTCTCTGCCTCGACAAAAGCTCTCTTACTTGGCGTTGCTTGGAGTGACTTGCATCCTTACGGTAACTGCTGCGCAAAAGCCAGAGCTCCTCTCCAACAACTCATCACATAGGTATTTCAGGTGGACAGTGACAATAAAGCTCTCAGTAATATTATGGGATTCTAGCTAACCCCAACTGGCTCCTGTCAGGCCGCAGGAGTTTGAATATGAGATAGAAATCACACCTAGTTGTGATTTGCTGAACCACTAGGCTAAGCGCACATCTATTGTTCTTAGGCTTATTTAGTCTGTATAGGCCTTTTTTTGTTTAAAACATGCTTGAGGTTCTACAGACAGACTAAATGTCCATTCATTTTAAAAGACAGATCCACATTCATTTGACCACGTGACCTGGTCAAAGTTTAACTGAAGTGTACTGGCAGCTGTGCACAGACAAAAAGTAACTGCAGACAAAGATAAATAATATTATGTCATTTCAGTGGATCAAGTGTGATATGGAATGTTTCATTGCTTAGAGTGCAACGAAAAGTAAAAATCTGTGAAAAATCATATCTGGTAGGGAATTTTATTATCTTTCCATCTGTGTTGGTTTGTAAGCAGTCAGATTATACTTTGTAAGGCTCTTTGTTTAATACAAGTTCTTTTTTTCCCCAATTCATTTAGATGGGAAGAGGCAGATGATATGACTTGGGACTCGAACTGTGAAGGCTTATAAAATCATAACTGTTCAAGTTATGAAAAAGTTGTTCAGGAATTTTCATCTGCAACATGTCCTTAGTCATCTATCTATCAAAGAAGATAGCAATTGTGCAGCCAAATTTGGAGCCAGAATCTCATTTTGAAATGCAAATTGTAATATTCCTGTTGGATTTAGGTCAGGGCTGTCAGTGGGTGATTTGTAGATCTCAATGAGACAAGCAACTGAGTTTTGGTTTGATCTCTCTACGAGATTCCAAGCAAAACTCAGTTGTTTTGGTAGGAATCCTACCTGCAGTGGTGGCCAACTTAGGGTTTCCTGGTGGCTGTAGAGAGCATGTTTTGGCACTTTGAGGCTTACTTTTAACATTTAAAATTTTTTTTCACCAGTCCTATTTTGCATGCCAAATTTGGTGACTTTTTTAGCATGTTTAGAGAGCAAATTTGGGTTTGAAGAGGTGTTATTATAATAACAAAAGAAAGAATGAAAGACAAAAAGAATTACAATAGGGTCCTTGCCTCCAGGCAAGGACTCCTCCAGCTGCTAGAGAAGTAATTGACTTATGGACTGGGTCCCTAATTAATCTGGTTCATCATCTTGATGGCTCTGTTAGGATCAGCTAAAGATTACACCGGATAGATACACTCTTATTTAAACACTGGAAAATAAAGGGATGCTCAATTAAGTTGGAGACGTTACAAAATTCAAGAAACAAAATAAAACTATGATTCTCTTCTAGATGTCTGCAATCTAAAAGAGTGATCATTAGGCTAATGTTAATGTGTAACCAACATAAGTACAATGAATTTAGGTTGTTAATTAGCCCTGTTGGGTGAGGTGTGTGTGTGTGTAAACCCCACTGACCTACCGACTGAACCCTTGACCTACATTTACATTCTTCACCATAACATCTCAGCAGCCAAAAAAACATGGCAAGTATAAATCCAATTCAAATAATAAAAAAAAACTTGAAAAGTGTTAAGTGGCCTGTAATGAAATGCATTTGTCATAATCCAGCAATGACTATATACCACTGAGGCCATGAAAAAGACACATGCCACTGTGGTTCTGGTGATGGAGTGGAACTCTCAATTAAATGAGCCAGAGTTATTGAAATAAGCCAGGCTTAATTCAGCTTTTTGGAATACCCCCCTGAGGTCAAGAGAGGTTGTTTGCTTTGTTTATATGGAGCAAAATGACCTGAAAATACATTGACATAGTCCTGAAAGGCTTATGAGATATCACTAATGTTTCTTGGGATCTCACAAAAGTTTTGCGAGATCTTGCCAAAGTATGTCTTTTTTTCTTCCTTCATTTTTTTCCCTCCATTTTTTTTTCCAAATTTGGCTATCACTTCCCTTTTTCAGGGTGGTTCTTCAAGGGAGATTTAATGTACATTAAATCCTATAACTTAACCTTATTATTATTGTTTGTGATAGCCAACCCCAATGTATGTGGTGCACAATATTATTGGGGTGTGAACATGAGTTGGAGTATTTACGCACAACAGAGAGTATGGTTATGTGGGTATGGGTATGGGTATGCCAGCTGGTCGTTGGTCTCTGCCTGACTTAAGGCGACATAACAGTTGGCTCGTGTTGTCTGACGTCAGTTGATGTCAGCTTGGTGTGTCCCAGTCTTTGGGTGACCATCAAGGACTTGTCTGTTACTCATACATATGTCTGTAATTCTGTAAGTCATTTGGATGCACATGCGCATTTTTCTTTGCTTCCTAAGCACAGTAAGGATGCATTTGATTTACTGTTCAGGGATATTCGATTTCTTCCACACCCAAACCACCAAAACTTTAATAATGCTGTTTGTATAGGGTCAGACTGTTTAATAACAATTAAAACAAATCTTTTGCTATACACAATGTCAAGTATTACCTTATTACTTTCTACTCCATACAGGTATTAAAATACTTAATTTTTTTTCAAGGATGCATTAAGCTTAGAAAAGGATGCACTAAGCTTAGAAAACAAAATAAAGTGATGAAGGTTGTGGTAGTAGTACTGGCAAGAATTTACAATGACTTCCAGCCGTAAAGTAGAACTTGGTTTTTGTGAATAGATAATGTTACTGAAATATCCGGTGTTGTGTAAACATCCTTGTAGAGTTTTTTTCACTGACTGGGATGAATTAGAAATTAAAAAGGAATTAATATGTATATTTTAATATTTAAATTTGTTACACAAACAAACTTAATTTTTAATTTTCAGTTGATAGTTTATCTTTAACTTCAAGTTATTATAACATTAAAAGGAACCCTTTTCATATAATAAATTTCATTCCATAAATGCGGTCGTCACTGTGTCTTTTGGTTTCACTACATATCAGAGAGTATGAGAACCCACCTTATGTTAGATAATTTGATAAATGGTGACCTTTGACCTTCTATTGTAATACAACAAAAGATCAATAGAAAACAAAGAGAACACAGAAAAAAAGAAAACAAAGAAAACAAAAGAGTAGGTGCATACAAATGAGCATACTAATGAGCTAGACATGATGCCCTTCCCGTGGGAAAGGAGTGATTCTAAAGAAATATGCAAAAGTGAATGACAGAAGTGATGTTGCAGCAATCAGGTCCTAATTGGGCATGAATGGATAGGGTTAGTAATAAGCCGTACATGTTTCCTTCTATTGTGGAGAGAACAAATGCCCCCCAATTTTCTGCTTTTGTGAAATATGCGGTTCATTCATATAACCTATGCAAAAACAATTCAAACATCTGCCCTGAGAGCGGATGATCAATGAAAATATATATATATATATATATAATAAATAAATATATATATTAGTGCTGTCAAAGTTAACTTGTTAATTTTTGAGATTAATTTAAAACATTTAACGCATTAAAAAAATAACATAATTAACATTGTTTTGTTTACTTCCACTGGCGCCTGACCCATAACCTTTGGTCACGTGTGCAGGTACACCAGGCAACCCAAGTCATCCTGGCTAAAGCACAGTCTGTGGCGCAAAAATGGATAACGATGAACTTTTAGGCGGAAAGTTTCATTTTAAAAAGCCATTAAAATAGCCTTTGAATTTAAATATACTTTCTTTGTGTTGAT
>JAPZDV010000216.1:0-13909 GCA_029814665.1 Acanthurus lineatus
ACAGTACTTAACAATTGAAGAATATCTTTACATGATGTGATTTTTCTCCATATAGGTACAAACCACAAAGCAGATTGCGGTCAAGGGAACAAAATGGAGCCATTGCAACTGTGGACATCAACTTTGACACAAGAGCTGTCATAACAACAGAAGAAGTTGTGGAGAAAATTAAAAAAAGGCCAGTTGTACTAGCTGTCCCCTGCCAGGAGCAAAATTCACCAGTAAGTTATCAATGATGTATTTTGTTGTTGTGTGTAATTATCTAAAATTGCTTAAATAAATCACAGGTGATTAACATTGTGCAAAGGACAGTTTCAAGAATACTAAATGTATTTTTTTTATAAGTAAATGAAGTTAATTGAAAGAATGTTTCCTGCCTTTATTTGTCATTGTGGACTTCAACTACAAGTGAAACCTGGAGCTAGGATGACAAACATTAGAAAGATGTTTTTTATCATTCAATACCACCTTTTTTCCAATATTATATAATATGATGAGTAACTGCCTGTACAATTAACAATACAATACTCATTCTATTCATTTTCTGTCATTGCACATATTTATCTCCACACTGAGTACATAATATTTCTCAGCCGATGAGTAAGAATTTCTTATTTTCAGTTTTCTGCATTTTTGTGCCACTGCACTGATTTGAGTTAGTGGTACTTAGACTATTTTCTTTTTTGTCCTTTAAAGGTGAAGACCTGTGCACTAACCATAGCAGGTATCCATGTGATACAGCAACAACAGCAAGTTGCTAATCAGAAGATGGATCTTATCGCTGTTCATGTAAGGGTGACTACATTAAAACGGCCTACAGAGGCACCAGAATGTGCGCTGGTAAGATCATTGTGTGTACGTAAGTGTGAATTTTTTTTACATTATATCATCACATTCTCAGCATCAAACTATGACTTTATCAACTTATCAACTTTATCAACTTTATCTTCACTTATAGGTTGTCCCAGTGGCCAACAAGTTGTTGATTCCAAATGTGTCAAGTAAGTGCTTAAATTTCATAGTGCATTCTAATAAATCTAAATTTAAGAGTCCATGTAACTTTATTTCAACAATATTTTAGGCAAATCATACTGAGGAGTGCACACATATGACCTGTATTAGCAGACAGATTTGGTATAATTTAAATGTAAAATGAACTCTTCATCTTGTCTTTCACTTGTCCATTTGGTTTCTCTGGTTTGATCTGTTGTGACCGTAAGTACACAGCATGTATTTGACAGTGAAAGCAAAAGGCAAAAGCAACAACAACATCACATTAAGACAACCTTTAGAAAGAAATTACTATTTAAATAAAGTGGCATAAAAATAGTTGACAACATGCACAAGGAAAGTCACAAATGCTACTTTGTGGGTGATGCTTATTAAAGAAAATTTACTGATTCTCACCATCTCCTCCAATGCTGCTACATCACCTCAGCAAGTCATGTTCATACACAACTACTGGCAAATACAATGTTGGTTTTGGAGAGAGTGTGCACTTTGAATGAGGTCACATGACTTTTTTATGCTAAAATACCAGAATAAAGGACAAGATTTTTTACATTTTATTTTAAATGTTAAACCAAGTGACATCATTTATGTTAATTCATCGAATTTTCTGCATCTTCTATGAATCTACAAAACACTTTATAACCTGCAAGCTTTATAACATTTCATTGTTGTAGTATAGTCTCGGAACTATAGTATATTTTACTAATGATTGTATTCTATCAGTTTTGCTTTATCAATAATTACAGTATTAATAAGAAAGAATAATGATAACCATAAATAACTACAAATAGTAGTAGGACTTGTAGTAGTTTTGGTAGTAGTAGTGGTTGTAGTGATAGCAGTCATATCAGTAGTGGTAGTAATAGTAGTAGTCATTTATCATTTTAATTTCTGTCAAGTTAGATATGTTGCCTAGCACTTTTTGCAGAGGTGGTTGCAAAGTTAAATTTGATTTGCACAACAAAGGTGTCTTTTCCGTACCACCACTCGAGGGCACCAAACACACAAAAAAACCCTTTCGAAAAAGTTTTGCAAGTGATGATTATTGAGTGTATCTACAGGATTTAGGGGCCTTACGCCCCGTCCACACATATGCAGATGTTTTTGAAAAAGTAGTAGTTTTTCTGCACAGTTTGGCTGCCTGTCCACACGCAAACAGAGTTCTATGCCACTAATCTATGCCACTGTAAATCTTATCTTATGTCCTTTCAGTAATTTTTTCCATTGACACCCATAATAATGCCAAAGTAATGTTCAATGGTTTAAACAGGATCACACCCTATCCATGTACCATCTTGGGAAACCTTCCAAACACTATAATTTTCTGTCCCACCCTGTGGGGTGGTGTTGTGAGGAAATAATGGTTATAAAAGCTGACTCATGGTTCAACTCTGACTGCTGGAACTGCCATAAATTGATAAACTGAATTGCAGAGAATGTAATCTCTGTGCTTGTCTGTTCTTCATGCAGTATTTGAAAAACTTTTGAATTCTTAGACTAAAAAATTATAAGTAATTGTGCTATTTACTCTCACAAGAAGGTGAACATAATTATATATAACCAACAGATTATTGGTGCACATTTTAAAGCAAGGAAACTCAAAATGCTTTTATGGATTTTATATGTTGATGTCAGGTTTTTACAATAATAAGAAAATTTAGTGGAAAGAGTAACATAATGATGAACTTTTTTTACAATAGTTTTTACAATAAGCTTAACATCACCTTTGAAAATATTTAAATAGTTACATTTAAAGTTACAATATTGACTTTTTGGCATTTTCTTGTGAAGAAAAAAATATCAGAATTCTGGTAAAACCTCTAATGAGCTGCTGCCACAGCCAATCAGCCATAACAGGCTGACTTTGAAGACACATCTTAATGTGGCATTTTATTGAGATTTTTAGAAAACATGGAGGATGTTGTTTCAGCTACATGACATCCTTGTGTAACTTTAAGAGGCTTTCAGAGCGCTGTGATAACTAAGTGATTACAGGCCACTTAGTCACAACTGCTGCTGATGACCTTTGTTACATGTCCCACCTCTCTCTTTCTGTTTCCTGTTTGCTTCTTAACCTCTTAAGACAGAAATACCTTAACATTTAAAATGGTAACAAGGTTCAGATAAATCAGGTGGTAGTTTCTGCAGTAGTTTACCACGATACTTTACAAAGATTATTTGTCCTACAAACAGCATAGGCAGCTCTTCTTTTTCATTTTTTTTTTTTTTTTTAAATCCTGGCACAAACATCCACGTGGTGCGAAGGATGAACTGACTAGTTGCAAATGCGGTAAATCTATTAAAAAGTAAAAAAAAAAAGGAGAGATTGTTGTACTGACAAAACAGAAACTGCTTTGCTGATTAAGACATATATTCATTCACCAAAGAATTCTATATCTATATTCTATATCCCCCCCCTTCAGTCATCTTTTCTGGGCAGGTAATGAACTTTGGCACATAGCACTGCCTTTGGAGGAGTGGATAACAATTATAGCTGTTAGTGGAGAACACCTGAGCATTTATTATCCAAGTAATTATGAGACTCAAGTCTCCACAGCTTTAATTTCTCACTTTCTTTCTTGGCAGAACTTTGTTCTGAAGTTCTTTTCCAATGGCTGAATGTGTCAAACTTCTTTTTGTGCTTTTGCTCGTAGCCTGTCTTGGTGAGTTGTCTCATTTTTAATGTTGACTGTTAAATTCTGTTTTAGTTATTATTCTGTGATGGTGGAGAAATCCCAAATTATCTTTAGTTTAATTTTCAGGTTAAATCTCGTGATAATGATGAAGGCTGTACACATTTTTATCACTGCAAATCAGTGAGGTCTGAGAAAATAAACTGTTCTGAATTTTCAGCACTGAAAGGTGTTCATGACGTGGTTGTGAGAAGCCTTAAATTGTCTAAAGCACTGTGCACAAAAGAGGCTGCTAATTCAAGTATAAGAATGAATCAGAGGCAAAGAAACAGATTGAAGTGCATGCTGTCCAATGAACCAAGCCCCTCTGGACATAGAGAGAGCTCCTTGTAAGCCCTCTCAAAATTGATGGTGTTGCACCTAAATCTGTGCCGCTGTCTTTGGCTGTCAAGAAATATGTGAAAAGAAGATACAAAGGAACAGAATAATTGTTATATTCTACCAATCAGATTTTTACCTACAAACAAAATATAACCCTTTTCACTAACATTTTAATTAGTAATTGTTATTGAATCACATTTTGTCTCTCAGTTACTGTGACTGATAATAATTGCATTTATTTTGTAAGTTAATTGTGTTCTTGGTTATTTCCCTTTACTGCTACTTTATGATTTCTTCTTTTATATTTAATTTGCATACCAAAAAGAAAAAGAGCCTATAATTGTGCACTGAATTTCACTTTCGGTTTGGTAAGATTTTTTTCTCAACTAAAGCAATTTACATCCTCAATTTGAGAAAAATTGCAAAAAATCTTTAATTTTTTGTTAAGATGTGATTTAGATTTAACTTCTCTGTCAGGCTGATATGAAATTGATGGTAGGATAATCTCAATGTTCATTTTTTTTCAAAAATGAACGACTGAACTTTTCTTTGTTTAATAGTGCAGAATACAGCAGGGCTACACCCAGTTCACCACTGAGTTCACCACCTGAAAGCAGTAATCCTCATGTTTATGACAACTCCTCCTGTAGAGCTGTATAATTATATCACTACATGTAATATTTTACTGATACACTGACCAATATCTGCTTTTTGTTAATCATTCATTCAAAATAAGGCTACGCCTCTGTTAACAAGCTGGTTGAATAAAAAATATATTTTGCTCCACTTTTGACAACTGATAAGCGATTCTCTTCTCCTCCTGTCACTTTTGCCATCTCACAGATAATCTTGATAAATCTGGGAAGCCATAAAAAATAGCTTTGTTTATCATTAGTTATCATTTTCTGACACTTTTGTATTGTGCTCCTTTGTCTAAAACAGGCTCAGGTGGTGCAGCCCACACATCACAGCCTTCACATCATGATAAAATATCAGCGTTACATACTACAGAAAGTGGTAACTTCATCTGTGTCCAATGGCTGAAATTTCCTCTGTTTTAAAGGCCTTATTGCTTTCAAGTGCTCATATAATGCTTTTTAAAATTATATTTTTCTCTGTGTGTTTTTCACTCTAACTTCAAAGATCCTTGTGGAGTAAACCCATGTGGTGAATGGAGCACCTGTCAGCCTCGTGCCTATCAAACATTTGTATGCTTGTGCTTGGCTGGTGATTGGTACAATAATATCAGCAAAAGTTGTGAGAAAGGTAAGTAACAGTTTGTATTGCACATCATTACAGTGTTGGTTGTCACAACATAAGAACATGACTTGGAGCTGCAGTAGGTAGTTTTGTATAAAAGACATTTTACCTGGGTCTGATTCCTAGGTTGTCAGATGCAGTTAGTGGCAAGAACCAAATCATCTGTAAACACACACATACATGTACACATTTAGTACGTGTAGAAGTTAAAAGAACTGGCTGGGTTTTGGGGATTTCTAAATATAAGGTTTCCCTTGTTACCCGTTTTGCAAACCTGTCCGCCGCTGTTGTCCTATATTTATTGTGCAGATATGAGGAATTACCTTTTCATCTTAAAAAAAAGACAGAAACCAGGGAAATTTCCCAGTTTGTTAAGTTATTCTTTCAATTCTTCTTTCAAATAAAATGATATGACCATCATGTATTTTGAAGAAGATATTTTCCTATTATAGCCAAAGTTTTCCCTGGACAACTAATCCTGCCTGAATTACCATATGAGGCACAGATGAGTGACACATCATCAGTAGAATTTCTAAAAGGCTCTGAGGAGATTTTTGGCTTGGTAGGTAATAAGTTCTCTCCTTTCTTCATGTGTAGGGCAGGTAAATTGTATGTGAACTGTTCCCCTCATCTATAATGGATTTAAGTTAACTAAACCCTTGTTTTAGTTTTTAGTATATTCTAAATAACAGCTAACACTGATTGTTGAGAAATATCAGATACCAAATTAAAGACTATAGACTAACTATCATGTAGGAGTGTAGAAATTAAAAAATGTAGTCTTTCTTTTTGTCAATGTAAGATGCAACACTTAATGTTATAGTAATGTATTTTATTACTGCACAATATCTATAAAAGCAAAATAACTGCAAGGTTAAACTTGATCTAAATTAGCTGTGAATTCCTCCCAGATGACACCCTAATCAGACTGGTATTTTCTTTCTGAAACACAGCTGAAAGATGTTTTCAGCGACTCTGTTGGTTTCCTTGAATCTGAAGTGCTGAAACTCCAAGAGTAAGTTGCAAAGTAACAATAGTGTTTACCATCCAACTGTCTCTCAGAACCATATTACTTACTGTACACTTTCAGCATACAGTACTTAACAATTGAAGAATATCTTTACATGATGTGATTTTTCTCCATATAGGTACAAACCACAAAGCAGATTGTGGTCAAGAGAACAAAATGGAGTCATTGCAACTGTGGACATCAACTTTGACACAAGAGCTGTCATAACAACAGAAGAAGTTATGGAGAAAATTGAAAAGGCCAATTGTACTAGCTGTCCCCTGCCAGGAGCAAAATTCACTAGTAAGTTATCAACTCTCTCTCTCTCTCTCTCTCTCTCTCTCTCTCTCTCTCTATATATATATATATATATATATATATATATATATAAACATGTACTGCCAATGAAATCTGAAGCTTAGAAGACAAACATTAAAAAATTGGATTTGTTTTTACACAGTCAGTGGGTTAATAATTTTTTTTCCAAATATAATGAATATCTGCCTGTACAATGATAATACAATACTCATTCCATTCATACTCTTCCATTGCAAATATATTAATCTCCATACAGAGGAGATTATTTTACCTAGCCAATTATTTAATCATTTCTTACCGATAATGGTATTTCTCAAGTCAACCATTTCTTAGTATTTACATATTTTGTACCACTGCACTGATTTGAGTTAGTTGTACTCAGACTCTTTTCCTCATTTAAAGGTGGAGACCTGTGCAAGAAGGATGATAGGTATCCCTGTAATGACATAACTACACTATGTACATCAGAAGATGGATCTTATAAGTGTTCCTGTACGGTTGAATACATTGATACAGCCTTCAGTGGCAGAAAAATGTGTGTTGGTAAGAGCACTGTGTGTGTGTGTGGGTGTGTTTGTGTGTTATATAATCATATACTAAAAAACATAATATGTCAACATTTTCTACTTTTGCAGGTTGTCCCAGTGGCCAAAAAGTTTTTAATTCCAAATGTGTTGAGTAAGTGCTTAAATTCATAACCAATTCTAAAATTCTAGAACAATTAGTTTCAATGTAACTTTGTTTCAATAATGTTTTGGCAAATTATACTTAGGAGTGAAAAGCTGAAAGCTGCTGTTAATATGACCTGTGTTTGAAGGGAATTTTGGTATAACTAAAATGTAAAATGAATGATTGTTCTTGTTTTTCAGTTGTCCTTTTGGTTTCTCTGGTTTCAACTGCAGTGACCGTGAGTACACAGTATGTGTTTGACAGTGAAGGCTAAAAACAAAACAACATTATATAATGTTAATCTTTTAAAAAAGAAACATTAAAATCATAATAACAATAAGAAAAGAACTATACGAAAATCACAAATGCTACTTCATTGGTTAAGCTCATTAAGGGAAATTATTGATTCACACAAACATCACCATCTCCTTAAATGCTGTTACATCATCTCAGCAAATCATGTTCATACACAACTGCTGTCAAGTACAATGTCTGCTTTTAGACAAAAAAAACACATGCCCAGAAAAAACAAATTGATGCTTATTAAAATTTTTGTTTATTTGTTGATATCTTGCGGTTCAAGTAGAGGCTTCTGGTTGGTCTCTCTGTGGTCTTCCATATTTACTTCTGTCTTTGAACAGATTGTGTTTTTGGCTAGAGCATTGGAAAAGGTAACATGATGTTCACACTGAAATACACAAATACGGGACAGAAATTTATTTGCAAGTCTTCTACTTTAAATACTGACTTAAATGACATCATTTGAGTTAGTTCCTCAGATTTGGTGCATCTACCTCTGAAGTAACAGAAAAGTTTATGAATTAAATTTTTTTTCACATTTGATGGTTGTAGTTCATTGTTCCTATGACTTTTTGTGAAAATCTTTTTTTCTTAACAAAAGCCTTTCTTAACTCATTTCAGTAGTGTATCTTTATTGTTGACATTTTTGTCATTCTGTTTTGCTAGCATGGCTACTGATACTGGTTATAGTTGGCTCTACACTTGGGATACTGCTTCTCATCACACTCATTCTTCTGCCTGTAGTGGCCAGCACGTGAGTTTCTCATATGTTAATTTATCCACTTCCAACCATTCATTTTTACCTCTGCCATGTCTTTGGCCTTTTTCTCTCCTATTTATGCAAAATGTGAAATCACAGAAAAATCTACACATATATGAAATGACCATTATAAAATTACAGATACAGTAACAGTAGTTAGTAACATATAATTGTTTTTTATCTTCAGATCCTCAAAGAAGAGCTCCAAGAAGAACAAATATGCAGATATGGGGAACCCCTATCTCAGCCGATCTGCAGCTGGGGCATATTTTCTTAACCGAGGTTTTGCAAATAGCCAGACACCCTCTGTTAATAGCTCAACAAATGCCTTTTCTGACTCTGGGGTGCCCAGGATCCCCCGGGCCACAACCCCCAGCAGCTGGGACAGGGCTGACATGGAGATGGCGTTGAGGAACAGTCAGTAGAACCCGAACCCTGTGGGGAGGAACATTATTGTTAGGAATTATTATTGTACCATAGAGCAGCTTTATAATTTGACCACATTGACCCACAGTGTATAATTATTTTCTGACTAATTTAGGCTGTCTTTCATTGACTAATCTCTGTAAAATTTTAGAACATTAGGTTTCATTTTACTGGATGAAAATACCTTATTTATAATAATGGTAGTGAACCAGAAATGGACAGTTCACTAATGGGGCTGGATTAAATTAATAGGGACATTTCATTTTCTCTTGCTCCTTTGCCTGTCTTTCAACTTGAAGTAGTCTAATCATTTTGTATGAAAAGTCCTATAGATTCAAGATGAGTTACATTTATGTTAAACAATTTTTTGTGATTGAGATGAGTTACATTTTTTAAAAACAAAAAATATTGAATTATTAATTTAAATTAAAGTATGTTCATCTAAACATTTGACTGCATTTTATGGAAAATATACCAGTTTTAGCGGTTTATATCAATGACCGGTGTGAAGTGAGTTTTATGACTGATTTAACCACATCAGTCATTTTTTATAATGGAAAATTAAAAGTTTCCGGTATTGTCCAGATAATTGTTTGTAACATTAAGGGCATTGTCACACCTGGGAGTCTGGACCAAGGTTTGCATCAAGGTTCACGCTTATATGTACATTTGGTCCAGTTGGTTTAAGTTGCACGCTGCAATTATGAAAACAGACTAACAGACTTTACATGACAAACCTCCATCATTGTGATCAATTAGGTGGATAGCGTGTCTCTATATATTTTACATTGATTGGTTTGTTAGTGGACAAGCATCTGATATCAGTGTGTTAAAAATGCCTTGTTTTGTAGCTTGAGTGTGGCTTGATTGTAGCTTTATGAGTTTTTTCTAGTTGGCCCTAATAAGGTCTTCAGATCAAATGTTAATAAGGCTTTTGGTCTCCTCTTTCCCCCAATGTAGTTCCTCGACTCATTTTTTGTTTAGGTAACAGTTACATGGTTTTCCGTTTTCTGGGTATCCTGCCATTCCTGTCATTGGTATGAAGGTCCAAACTTTGCTTTCACACTGGACATGAACCGAAGTTCAGTTTGATCCAGAACAAGACCACCTCATTTCATCAGACCAAGGTGTGGCTTTTTTAGCCTGGACCTCTGGACCATGGACCAGGGGAGGTTTCACACTTGCTATTTTGGTTTGGATCAATGTGAAAAGTCTGAAAGTCCAGACCAAATGAAGCAGGTGTGAAAGAGCCCCAAATCTGCAGTACATAGTACTTGATTTTTCAAATCCATTTAAATAGACATTGAAAGTGTTGCTGAGAAGGGTGAAAGATGGGAAAAAAATTATGAAGGTGTATGTAATGTTTTAGTGACATAGATATTAAGTTAATACATTTACCAATGGTTACCTGGGTTTTCTGCTTTGGAACAGAGCCTGAGATTTTTTTATGTTTAAAAAAGAAAAATACAGTTGAACAAAGACATAATAACGCCATAATGCAATATGTTATATGTTTATCAGATTTTGTGCTCCTTTTGGCAGATAAAAGCATAGAGTCCATGTTGTAAGATTAAAAGAAAAAATCTGGATAAGTCATGTGACCAAAATGGCACCTGGAAATGTGACATCACATTCTATGTCTCGTCGCATTCCGTTGCTTTGATGGCTGATTTTCACATTCCACTGTAGAATAGAATGTTCTACATCACATTAAACCCTTAAGTAAAACTTATAGTTGCAACCTCACCTGCATCAGAGACACATCTCATAGCAGACACACAGCAAGAAGGAATCTAACTCTTACAAAACAGCACTTAAACTTCAGCGACAACGCAGAAATACTGCACAACTCTACAGTTTTCAGGTACTTTAGTTGTACCTTTATTCAATCGCGATGGAGAGAAAAAAAACCCTCAAACATGGAAAGAAGAAAATCCTCCAACAAGGTAAGACTTTTTGAGCAGGACACTTTGTTACAGCATTACATACATTATTCTCAGCATCACACAGATGGAGGTGCATTGTCAAAAAAAAGTCATAGTGAGTGCATAAAATGACTTTCTGTGGAAACTTTAGGTCATGTAAAAAGCCTATTTTAAATGAAAGTTCAACTTTTGCTTCTCACTTCTCACTGTCAAGCTGAAAAAAGTTTTTGGTTAGCATAAAAAAATCCATTATACAGTGTTACAACAAAATCTGTCTGATGTATAAAACAAGGTGTGTGTGGACCAAACCAGGTCTGTTTGTACAGTTAATTAACCAACCCATCACTCTAGACATTTTTTAAGCATCACCAAAAGAATTTTGATGAACTTTATCTTACATAAGCAAGCTAAAACTGAAGAGAATTCAATATCAGTAAATATAGACAGAACTTTCTGTCTGGAGTATAAAGGACAGGACAGGATAAAGATGTCATAATGCTGAATTCAAGTAATAACTCCTCTCATGGACTAAAACTAAATTAGTGTGTTTCTAAATGTTTTTCACAGGACAAAGCTCCCAGCAAAAATCAGCACTCTTCAAGAGATGCTGCATTTCAGTCTCAAGAGCTCCACAGGTTGGCCAGAGAAAATGCTTCTTTTAAGGAGCAAGTGAGAGCTAAAGAGCAGAGGTGGGACCTCGAGAGAAAAGACACTTAATATAATTAACTTAATATATATTTTTTATAATAACGAATTGTTTGGCCGCAACAGTTTGTGTCAGGCTTTAGAGAGAAAATATTTAATATGAACTGTCTTTGATTGGCTTTACACTCCAGAGGAATAAAACTCTCATACACAGGCAATATTTTCAGTAAATTCTAAGTAATTTGTTAGATTTACAGATATTGAAAGATAAACTCAATGAATACATTTTATTCTAGCCTTATTTTGTCCAGATGATTGTTCATATCGTTACATCTTCTACATAAAAAACTCCAATAATTTTATTTTCATACATTTACAATGGACATTAAAGGTAGAGGCTATTTATATTTAGTGTTATTGTGAGATATATGTTATGTATTTTGTTATAAAATAATCAGGTGGAAATTGCTTGTTTTGGTAAATACAGTGAATGAATCACTTTGTAATTTAGGTTCCTTTAATTTGAGTTACGCTACCAGTTCCTATCACTGTGCTAAAAATGAGGCTGGTTAATCTGTATAGAAAAGTTCAAAAACAAAGAAAAAATGGTCTTAAAAAGTTTTCTCTCTATATGCAGTATAGCAGTGTCATCTGTTATGGGAACAAGCCTAAACCTGTAAATTAAAAAAAGCTCGTTTGGATTTGAATAAAAAAGATTAATAGTATTTGAAATCATATGTCATAATACAGAAATATTGGCAAGCCCTCTATTTTGAACACAGGCAGCATATGAGAAAGTGAGCCGTTTCATCAAGGACATGAATGCCTACATCATCAAGAAGGCAGACAAGATAGCTGCTCTTGAAAAAGAGAATCTGGCCATGCAGAAAAAGGAGGAGGAGGAAATTTTTAAGAGAGATGAACAAGTCATCGTTCTGGAAGAGAAGTTCATGAATGAGCTGGCTGCTGAGAAGGAAGACATCAAGAGAGCGCAGGAACTCCAAAGAAAGAGCCAACATATGGAGGAGGAGGAGTTGCGCAAAAGAGTGAGCCAGAGCCAGTGACAGAGCAGAACATGGAGCATCAAGTAAGTCATCTCAACTCATCATTTGTTTTAATGAAGCTTTTACCATAACAGCTTGTGTCAGGTTTAGATTCAGCCTTTAGAATGAAAATACTAAATTTATGTTCTTTGTCTTCTTAGAAGCTAGCTCACATGACTGAAACGGAGAGGACACAGACGATTAAAGAGGAGAAGAAAAAGGAAAAGAAAGGGAAGAAGGAGAAGGAGGAAAGAGAGAAGACAGAGATGAAAGAAAGAGAAGAAGGAGGAGGAAAGAGAGAAGAAAGAGATGCAAGAGGGAAAAGAAAAGGAAAAGAGTGAAAAGAAGGAGAATGAGGAAAGAGAAAAGAGAGAGATGAAAGAGTGAAAAGAGAAGGAAAAGAAAGAAGATGAAAAGAAGAAAAGATATGAAAGAGAGAAAAGAAAAGAAAAGATGGAGCACCTGGCTTCCTTTCCCTCCCTGTCCCCTCTACCCTATTCCTCTCCCCCATCCTTCTCCCCCTTTCTGTAAACTCCCCTCTTCACCCCTCTATTCCCTTACCCCCTTTCTCCTCCATTCACCACCTTTCCCCCTCTAGCCCATCCTTATCCCCCCTTTCCTCTTTAAGGGCAGCCCAGTGGCTCAGTGTTTGACACTGCAGCCTCACAGGAAGATGCAGTGTCTGGTTTACCATCCGCTCAGCTGCCCTTTCAGTGTGGAGTGTGTATGTTCTCCCCGTGTCTGTGTTGTCAGGTCCCGTCAAGATGTTTAGTTTTTCCACTTCCTGTTTTATTTTATTTGGATTCCCTCACTTCCTGTTTGTGTTTCTTCTCAGTGTCTTGACTCCTTGTGTATGTTCTAAGATTCTGATTCCTGGTTCCTGTTTCTTGCCTGCGATTTTGTACTTCTGCCTGGTTTGACTGACTCCCTGTGTACCGACCTTTTTCTGGATTAAACTGTCTTTTGTTAACCGTCTGCCTCAGCTGTGCTTTGTGGATCCACAGCCTGTCTGCTCAGTTCTTGACATGCGTGGGTTTTCTCCAGGAGCTCTGGTTTCTTCCCACACTCGAAAGACATGCACATCAATTGGCTAAATTACAAATTTAAAAAAAAAAAATTCTTATTTGTCCATTTTAACTCTGAAGGCTCAAATGCAGCTGATACCTTCACATAGCAGAGTAACATGACATGAAGTCATTTAACTTAGTCAATGAAAGGAAGGGTTTGATCTAATATTCTGGGTATAGATGACATTCAGTTGGCAACCTTGATTCTGTGATTTTGACTTACACTACACTGACTCTTTCCTATGTTTTGGTCTTCACCAACTGTTCAGGGGAAAATATCTGGCTACTTAACTGTTAAATGCTCCATGATGCTAACCAGATGTAACCAGATATCAGTCATTTTTTAATGTGGGAAAATTTAAAGTGTCACAAAAGTCATAAAATATATCGCCAAATGTCTAAAAGGTTTTGTTGGTTCTGATTAAGAAAGTATAAAAAGGCCTTGCAGATTAAAAGAGAAAT
>JAPZDV010000217.1:0-13849 GCA_029814665.1 Acanthurus lineatus
CTTATAATTTCTTGACCTTAAGTTTGTTAATTTTGACAATAAACGATAAGTATAAGTGAACCACAACGCTCTTGGGACTTATTCAAAGAAAATGCTGCGAGTCTGACACACTGCATCTCTCCATGTGGTAAAACAATAAGAAAAAATGAATTAACTGTGTTAAAGGAAATACAGAAGTTTTATTTTGCCACTACAGTATTTGTTTTGCTGATGACCCATTCCCGCATGCTTAACTCCAGCTCCTCACTAGTCTTCTTCCTACCTCCATCACGCAGCCTGGCCCTCTTGCTGTCCTCCTCAGAGAGACACTGAAGTTCAGTTTTATCTTTCACCAATCTCTCAATCTCTTGGGATCGACAGAGAAGTGTCGAGCTGCTGCTTCTCCCGAGTAATGATCAGCATATTTGACGACAGACAGTTTAATGTTAAGGTTGTACTTTTTATTTTTTCATTGCACCAGGGCCATGGCTATCAGCAGCAATGTAACTGATGTGACTGGCCTCCTGATGTTAGTTTTTTTTCAAAAGCACGTACAAACGTGAAAAGGGAAAAAAAATGCAGCGGCAGTGGCAACATCTTCTTCAAATTTTTAAATAAATTACAACTGGTATTTACTTGGAACAGGCGGGTATTTATCAAAATGTACTGCTACACCCAGCGGTCAATTGGGACCCAAAGATTAAAGGGAACCCGGCTGTTATTTAGTATTTTATGGTAGATGTGTTCAGGTTGGGACTCTTATCAAGGACATATAGTTTGATTCAGATCAGACAATGCACCTTGAAGTTATAAGCATTTAATTTTTTTTGGCGAAATGCTCAAAATGGTCTTTCTTTCTCCTCCAACAATAGCAGAAAACTTGAACTTTGGAAACAAAACCAGATGAGAAATACACAAGTTCTTACTTCATTTAGAGGGCCTGTGTCTGAGACCTTGTGCCTTACATAGAGTTTTTGGGTGTGCCGAGGATCAAGATGTTCGCCACAAGTGGATCAAGACTATTTATAGAAAAGAATGTGTTCACAATAACAACGGTTTGCAAACAGTGGTCAAAATGTTAGTTAGTTACTACGTTTGTTGCTAACATTAGTATACAAATTTTACATAGTGATGTTACTTTATTTAAATGTGGCCTATGGTCAAGCTGCCAATTATTCCCCTAATTTCTCCATTCTTTCCTCCCTACTGCTTTAAAAAAATGTCAAATATCTAAAATAATTAAAAATCCAGCTACCAGCAGCTTTGACTGGCCCTCACATCCTGGTGCCAGTCAGGAGTGACGCAGTCATTACAGACAATGAAGAGCACTCATGCATCATGTTCCCATACACAGGAATTTGATATAAAACACATCATGATTGATATAAATGGTTTACTTGTGGTACCCACCAGGAAGTGCCATGTGCGTGACTCCTAACTGGCATATCACTTTCAGAATGCAATTCTTATTCAGCATGTGAAATTTGGGATAGATATGATGAGAATCAGTAAAGTTACAGCATTTTCCTTTGTCTAAGTAACATGTAACATGTTTAATGGTAACATGTTTTGATGAATGAGGACAAGAGTGGTGACATATCATCATCAAGGTGTTAAGGTTTCTCTCAACAAATTTGAGGTGGATTCAACTTGCTATGCAAGCAAATAATAAAAGAAAAAAAAGGCTGATTTCCTGTTGGGTTTAGGGTATGGGTCCTAGAGGCTTTATGCATCTGGACATGGTAGACATGTCTGTCAAGCTGAGTTGGCTGAAAGGTCTTTCAGGATACCAGCTTCTGTGTCTCTATCCATGATTTACTTCTTTTGCACTCTCTGTAATAGAATGCAACCAGGGTACGGTATATACTTTGCTCAGTGTCAGACACGATTCCGCTGCTGCTACTCCAGATCTTTTCAGAAGTCATAAGTCACAGGTCCTTGGTCTCCAAAATCATTCAGTTTGGCTGGATATATTATGTGGAATTCAACATTTTCAACAGCAGATGGTTTGAATTTTTGCCATGAAATTTAAAGCTATAAGAAAAATATAGAAAAGATACTACATCTATTTGTCTGGATGGATGGATGGATGGATGGATGGATGATGGATGGAGTGTGCAACATGCATGCTTTTGATTTTGATTGGTTTGTATGGTTGTGTGAAAATTAACAGTAACAGTGGATAGGTCCTTCGGTAGTACTGTAATGATGATGATACACTTACTAGATTTGTTCATTTCATATACCCCTTCAGACTGCATCCAGAAGTAGTTACAATGTTTTTAAAAAAGTCTTCATTAAAATTACATTCTGAAGTGCATTTTTAGCCTAGCCCTGATGCTCTGGCCAGTGGCCTTTGTGCCATTAAAATATTGCAGGTTATACTGCCCTGCCCCAAAATTTAGAAATGTCTAGGTCTTGTGCATGATGTTTATTCAGATGGATACAAGCTGCTGCAGAGGCTGTGGACACTGACGTTACTGTCTTGTTTTTGTTGTCTATGTTCAATACATAAATGACGCTTGTCCCAAAAAGAAGTTGTTGAACAGGAATCACTAGACAGCTTTATAGGAAGCATGTTGAGACAGGGCCACAGAGCCACAGCCCCACCTCAATGACGTCCCGAGGGAGCTCATCCAATGAGACAAAACACGGAGAGCCCACCTTGGAAACACACACTGTACTTCAGCTGGCCAGCTTACACAAGACATCTCAGCTGCTCATGTCAAAGCCACTTCTCAGTCATCATGCAATTCATGGTTACAGCTTGTCATCTGCATAAACACTCTTTACTACATATCTAAGTGTTTGTTATAAACCTGCACTGGTTTTGTCTACAGTAGTAAGTCTCAGTTACCACTAAAACAACCCTCATGATTCACTGAGGTGTGTTCTCGCCACTCTTGGTTAACCTGACATGACCTAACTTGTGATGGCAGCATCACTTATCTAAAATCTTTGATAACCTAATGCAGCTTATTTTTGCAGTGCATTTTGTGTTTACTTGTGTTATCTTTGACTAATGTTTAAATTTGTTTGATGATCTGAAACATTTAAGTGTGGAAAACATGCAAAAAAGTAAGAAATCAGGAAGAGGGCAAACACTTTTTCACACCACTGTATATAGCACATTTCAGCAGCAAGGCAACTCCAAGTGCTTTCCATCAAGCGTAAAAGTGCAAAAGAAAATGCACTTAAATTACACTTAAAACCACAATTTAAAACAAGCCTTTTAAAAACAAGCAGACAAAAGGAAATAAAAACAGCTGAAACCAGTCATTCAAAAATAAGACAAAGGAAATAAAAACCACTAAAACCAAATAAAAGAGTTGTAAAGTTCCAGAATAAAAGTTATGGTGCAGTAAAGAAATAATAAGAGGCATCAGCAAACAAAAAAGCCCTCAGTCTCAATTTAAAAGCATTTAGAGTTTCAGCAGACCTGCAGTTTTCAGGGATTTTGTTCAAAATATGTAGTGGATAGAAACTAAATGCTGCCTTACCATGTTTAGTTCTGTGGACACAAAGTAAACCTGTCTCAGATGATCTGAGGGGTCTGAACAGTTAGTAATTTTGTAAAAGATCAGCAATGTATTCTT
The DNA here is from genome assembly GCA_029814665.1 of Acanthurus lineatus. Lineage (NCBI taxonomy): Eukaryota > Metazoa > Chordata > Actinopteri > Acanthuriformes > Acanthuridae > Acanthurus > Acanthurus lineatus. The sequence goes on from JAPZDV010000217.1 coordinate 3,576, forward strand.
GCCATTTATTGCTTAATAAACCAAAAGTAGTATTTTGAAATATAGTCTCTGATAGATAGGAAGCCAGTGTTCAAATTCAAGACTGAATCCATGAATACGCAAAGATTCCTAGCTTGGTCTGTGGTATTTAACATTATTGATTGAGGCTGAGTACTGACATTTAATTGCTCCTCTTTGGGACCAAAAACAATCACCTCACTTTGTATTTTTTTAACTGAAGAAGGTTCTGGCACATCCAGACTTTGATGTGATTAATGCACTTTCTTAGTGTTTGTATAGGACTGTAGTCCACTGGAGATATAGGTATGTAGATTTGTGTGTTGACTGCATAGTTATGGTCACTTATTTTGTTGCTTTCCATAATCTGAACCAATGGGAGCATGTATATATTAGACAAAAGAGGGCAGAAAATTGAGTCTTAGGGAACACATGTTTGTTTTCTGCTCAGATGTGTAGTTACCTATAGACACAAAGAAGAACCTGTCCTTCAAGCCAAAGAAAGAGGGATCAATATGGATATATGTGGGGTGTATATTGTTCTTTACTGACTTGTCCAGTTTATTCTTTTTTAATAGTGGCTTGATGCCTCTAGATTTTAAGGCCTGTGGGACAGATGCATCAGGTGCGGGGTCATACTTGAGACTTTTTCAAAAAAGTCTGTTATCAGAATGTCAAGACAGCAAGAGGAAGATTTTAGGTGTTTTATATTGTCCACCAGGTTTTTATGGTTAATTGGATAAAATTTTGTTGTGGAATCTGAATTTGCTTCAGCTGGATAAATGTATCCTGAATTTTCTATGGAGGCTCTGATTGTCTGATTTTCTTAACAGTTCAGAGCCTACTGACAAGAGAGGGTTTGTTAGCCTATCCACAGTGGCAAACAAAACACAAACATTGTTCTGGTTTCTGCTGATGATGCCAGAGAAGAAGAATTGCCTTGAATTTCTCAGTTCCAAATTATCTATATGAAGTCACTCTTTGTAGATCTCATAATGAACTTGGAGATTTGCTTTTCGCCACCTGCTTTCAGCTTTTTAAAAAAATTCTCTTTTTTCAGCTCTTACCAGCATGGCATTCTCTAGGGAGATCTTTTCTTATTAGAGACAAGCTTCATCTTAGTGGGATTAATGGCATCCATAATGTTTGTAATTTTAGAATTAAAATAATTTACCTTTTCATTAACTGAGACCCAGGGCAGGACAGGTGTTTGAGAGAAAACCTGATAAAATCTTTCACCGGTATTTTCAGTGATGCATCATTTAGTAATCACTTTTTACGAACATTTGTGTGCATTGAGATAGTGCTCTCAAAGAAAACACAGGTATGGTCAGACAGAGCAATATCAGTCATGACAACCTTTGAAAGGTTCAGACCCCAAGAGATGATTAAGTCCAGAGTGTGCCCCTTATTTTGTGTGGGCTCTGTCACATGCTGAGTCAGCCCGAAATTGTCAAGGACACACACTTTGGGGTTGTCAATATGGATGTTAAAATCACCAACAGTAGTTATACAGTCAAAGTCCATACAGGTCATAGACAACAGTTCGGTTAAATCATTAAAGAAGCCAGCGCAGTGTTTAGGTTGCCTGTAGACATCGATAAATATTACTTGAGAGGACAACTTCAACAGAACAGGCACATATTCAAAAAAAGCAAAATCTCCAAACATGAGTTGTTACATTGGAGGAAATCATTAAACAAAATTGCAACTCCTCCTCCTCTCTTATGCGCTCTAGCCTCACTTATGACACTGAAGTTGGGAGGTGTTGACTCATTAAGAACAGATGTACTGTTATTTTGGTTTAACCAAGTTTCAATTAAAAACACACTATCAAGATATCAAAAATAAAATAATTAAAAATGTTTTCCCTGCCAAAAACCTGATGTTAAACGAAGACAGTGTCAATGTCCTTGGAGCTGTATCTGCCAGTTTTATAATGATGGGCTGTGGCACATGGAATGGATGTTAAGTTTGATAAATTTACAGAGCAATACAGACTTACCTTTTTTTTCTGTTGCCCATCAAAACAGAAATGGAAGAAGCTATTTGGATGCAGAGCCCAGGCTGGTCCTGGAAAGAGTCATAGCTGCCCTTGGTCTTGCAGCCTGGACTCTTTACATATCAATTTGAACCATGTGCACTTTGAGCACACGCAAGATCAACCCACACAGCTTTATCAGGCTAAGTAGACAAGGGTGGAAATTATGAAGGGGAGGAGGTGGTGGTCTCCTTGTCCTCAAGATTTTTGTTACGCTGTGTCATGTCTTCCTCCTGTGTTAATTTCGCTTGTCTCTCTTACTTGGCAGAGGGAACAGATGGGTGACGTAGAAAGTGGAATAGGTTGGAGTGCAGTAACTGCACTTACTGTGGTTTGTTTTCACCATGAAGCATGTCAGTTACTACAGTTTGCTTTTCTTTTAGGACCAGTTTTAAAAAATAGGGCTGCTAGTTACTGCTTCTTTATTGTTGATATGATTAACAAAATGATTGTTGAAATGTGAAATCTTTAACTTAAGGAAAAATAACTTGAAGATGGAACTTTCACATGGCTGATAGCTGGTGGACTTTGCATTAACCTGTTCATTGGATTGCAGGTAATACACTGAACCTAATGACTAAGCACAACTTATTAAGATTTAAATGTTTTGGGGGGTTTTTTTGCCTTTATTAGATATGCCTGACATTTTTTTAGTTTTAGGTTTAAATGAAATCACAAATACTAATGAAATTACAAATACCTTTATGTGTTTTTGGCATAATAGTTTTCTGTTAAAAGCTTTACAATTTAGCTATTTCCAATAGGCCAGAAAAGGTAGATGTTTGAAGGGTTAAACCCTGTGGCACAGAAAATTGGTAAGTTTTAACCATAACAAATTACCATTTTGCAAAATGACATTCAGTAGCTCTCATGAAAGCCTGTTATGTTAGTTTTTTTTATGTTAGCTTGTTAACCATAGCCAGATCTCATTTTGCTGTATAACCAATGCAGTGACTGGTATTGTCAGTTACATATACAAATATAAATTTAGTAAAATTATTATGAGGCTGGGAGAACAAACACAATCTTTATAACACTGCAAGAGTTGAGATAATCAACGCATTCATGTTGTATGATCCAAAATAAGCCACTACTATGTAAAAAAATAATGAACTCTTGACCAAATCACACTGAAAAGTAAACAAGATCTTTGATTTCTGGGTGAAATATATATATTTGACCAATTAAAGGAGAGTATAACAGGTCATATTATGTGGACAGACTTCTAACATACAAGACATCTTTTTTTGTTGTTTTTATAAGATCTAAATCACAATTTATTAAACTAAATGTCCCAGGGGCATTTGCCCTAGCCTTTTAGTAAATCCCTGTGCTTAGAAGAGATTCTGTATTACATTCAGATTAAGCTATAAAATAATAGCAGTTCCTGCAAAATTACTGTAGAGCTTTATCACTCCTGCCGTAATAGTATAGCATCTGGTACCATCAGAATTATAACAGCACCGTATTCCTGTTCCAGACACCACATACCAAATACATAACAAAAGCTTATCAGATGAAATTGTCTTTTAATGTTGTGAATAGAATAGAATAGACATTTTTGTCCTCTCAATTACATTAAAAACTAAGATATCTCTTCCACATCTCTTCCACAATTGTAACTTTCAGCAACATTCCTCTGCATGACCCTATAATTATACAAAAGTAGAGAAAAAGAAGGGAATGTGCAGTTTAGTCATAAAGTTGCCAGGGTCAGCTTGAGGGTGAAACTATAATAACCTTGAAATTCAGTGCACTCTCATCTAATCAATAATGTACTTGGTAGTTAAATATGATTCACTCTCACTCTGTGTTAATTTCGCTTGTCTCTTCTACTTGGCAGAGGGAACAGATGGGTGACGTAGAAAGTAGAATAGGTTGGAGGGGAACAATTTTACTCCCGGCTTGTTCAGGCAAATTCCATTTGGCTTAAAAAATGTTTCCATTCCAAGAAAATGCTAAAACTTTTAATAAAATGCACTGAGTGGCCAGCACATGCAGGTGAAAGCCACCTGTTCAGTATTTACAGCCTAATGAATCTCATCTCCTTTTCTGATCAGTAGTATAAGTCCACTGAGCTCACTGTGTTCAACAGTGGTTGCTAATCCTCCCTGTTGCAGTTGTCCATGGCTGCTTCCTGATAGGCACTGAGGTTGATGAGGTGTTTCGCCTGGATGGCAGTGTAGACCAGACCCTTTTTGCTAATTAGTTTCAGCTATGTATCACTGTTTCAGTCAGAACAGTACAAGCATGTGCTCCTGTTAGGCCGCGCTCTTGTGGTACTGAGGAGGTTGTAAAAATGTTGAGATATTGTAGTAGACCTCCTATAACTAGAATTAAAAAAAATATTCCCAGCAATTTATTGGGGTCCAGGATCCTTTCTTTGTCCCTAAATTTTTCTGTCGACAAATTTAGGTAGAAATACAGGAAAAATTATAGTTAATATTATAAAGAGCAGAGAGCAATCACACACTAATGCCAGATTCTCTACAAAGTCCCAACTCGCTTATCAGGAACTCATCTACACCCATCACACACCACTGGCACAGCCAGCAGGAGCAATTTGAGGCTTAGTATCTTGCCCAGGGATACATCAACATGAAGATTGGAGAAGCCAGAGAATGAAACACCCACAATTAGTAAATGACCTGCTCTACCTCTTCAGCTACAGCCCCTAGCTGCCCCCTTTCCCTGAAACTCCTTCCCCAAACACATCAGAGACTGCACTAACCTACCCATGTTTAAACACAGATAAAAGCTAAAACTGTCGGAAGTGCTTATAATGTGTGATTGATGTTATGTTTCTTTGAATGATATTGTATTTTAACTTTGTTGGTATCTTTGAATATCATAAAAAAGTGCTCTCTAAATTTCATCATGAGTATTAATTTTGTTATTATTATCATCAATAATAGTATACTAATTACCTCACTTTTTTTCATGAGAGACAGCAGTCATAAACCCTTTCCAATGTTGTAAAATGCAGTCAAAACACAAATTTCACTTCTTTTTTTTATCCTGGGCTTAATTTTGACTCTAATTAAATGTTTGTCACACTGGCACCTAAATCTAGCACTCTCTCATTAATGCTGCTAAAGCAAGCCTTTAATACAGAGCTGGTTGTGGTCTCAAAACTTGTTAAAACCTTTACATTTGGATTCAAAGAGCAAGACTACTGAATAAAAAATAACATGGAATGAAAGTCCAAGTGTAAACCTCGTGTGCACAAAAACATTTTAAGAGCTTGTGGAAATGTTCAGTTTGATTATTTTAAAAGCTTGTAGAAATGTTCGGTTTGATTATACTCTACCAAAAACAAACAGCCTTGTCAAAAGAGGAGCATTAAGAAATTAAAGGAAAGAATAAAAAACCAATGCCATCTATTACTCTTTTTACATCAAGTAAGCATAACAAATATAATGAAATAACTATTTTAAAAAAATGAGAAACACCATATTAATTAATCCTTGTGAAATCAAGCATGTTACTACAATATGAAGCCAGGTTTTATCAAGATTCCCACTAAGAGTCAGAGTCAACACCTGAACCACCAACACCACCAACTGAATCTAACACAAAAATATATCAATTTGGGATAAAGCAGATATAACACAGGCATTCTGCAGTGCTGTCCGTAGTCTAAACACAAACATCTCTATGTTGACAAAAATTAACTCAGCTTATTTATTGAGTACTTGATGTGTAAAAACAAGTTTGAGAGGTCCTTTTCATAGAAGTTGTATTGTGTCATTTTAAGACACACTTCTTATATTTATGTTTATTTTTACTTAATTTAAAAAGGGACAATGCACATTAATTAATATTAGTACCAGAGTCCATCATGTTAATGTGCCAGATTTAGCCATACAGGCTAATTTTCATCTGCAGTCACTTAAGCAAGCAAGAAGGTCAATTTGCTCAGCAAGGTGGGAGGTGCTTGACTGCAACATCATGGCAACTGAAACATGCAGCACCCCTATGTTGTTGTGTGGCCAGATTCATTCCTGGCTTTTAATCCTACCACTAGGGGTACCTAAATCATAACAATGCAAACAATGTTTTTTTATAATGAAATCGTAAAGGAGCATTGGATTGTGGGATTTGTTTATTTCCTTGTTAAATAGCTGATATCGTAGACAAAAATCTATCATACTGCTTTAAGCTGAATTTTATAGGACAAAGTAATGCATCAAAGTTTTATTAATGTTACATCTAGTATTGTTGGCCAACTTTCTTCATCAGTCTTTGAATGGTGTTACATCTTAAGTAAGTAATGGGCAACAAAATAAAAACATACTGTTATCTAAACACACTGTATTTTGCTGACATAACTGCGAGAGTCATAGCAGGGCGACTTGCACTCAACCGTGAGATTGGACTATAAAGAGCAGTGACTGTCTTTTTATCAACTTAACTAACCTTTGCAAGATGTCAGAGTGAAGAGTGATTGAATATATTAACATCATCTCTTGCCACTACAGATGTTTGCTCAGATTACAGAGTACTCTTTTATCCCAAGCAATGTGCCTTCTTTACTCATCATCTGCACTCAAATTTAAAAGTAGTTGTATTTTTCATTAACTTAAGATGATAATTAGCCTTGGGTCTTGTCTGCATGTGTGTGTTTAAATGTGTTTGTATGTGTTTGTATGTGTGCATGTGTGGGGGGAGTTTGTGTGGGTGTGTGACATGTGTGACAAACACACCTTAAGCAAATGCACTGAGCTTGCACTGAACATACCAAAAAAGAGCCCATCAGAAAGAACCAAATGTTACCCAAAGCAAAGAAACCTGATGACAGAGGTTGTAGTAAGAGAAAGGACAGAGGGGGCTGAAGGGAGTGCTGTCAGTGTGACTGCGTTTCATGCTGATGCTGAAAGGGAAATAAGGCCAACTTTCCAACTTAGGGCTCAGCTATCCTACATTTACAGCCATAGCTTTCGTCTGTATTCAGTTTTGACCAACAGCTTTCATTTCAGGTGGGTGTGTGCTGCTGCCTTGAAGCTCTCTTTATACTCTACTCTCAGTGCTGTTCATGACATTCATCATGGAAAAAAAGGTCCAATTTTAAATATGATATTAACTTGAAAGAGAAGGCTTACTGTGTTTGTATCTTGAAAGGAATTGTTGTTCAGCAGTACAAAGTAGGCAGGGGTGTGAGTATACAATACAGTGATGTTATAATATAAATACATGTGCCAAAAATATAAATGTAAAAAATGTGAGCATTCTAAAGGGTTGAAAAAACAAATATGAAGCTACACATATTTCAAGTAGCTTGACGATTTGAATAATATCAAATCTCAATTAGGTTACGGAATATAATGAAAGACTAATTAGAATCTAATTATAGTTATCTTGTGTCCACGATATTGCATCAAACCCATTACATCACATTATTTCCTTTAAGATAGTAAATAACTGTCAAACTTTTGTAGATCCTGATTTACAAAAGTGGGTCCATGTCAGCCATTTCTGAAAGAACTTGGCTTTAGTAAGCTTCCATTAATCAACCAGAACCAAACCAGCACCTTTTACTAAGCCACTGGCAATGCAACAAAGGGCTGTTCAAACATCAGAGTAAAAATGATAGTTCAGTGCAGAACTGTGCATTTCTGTTCCCCAAGAAAACAGCAGCCAACTACCTGTTAATGTTGCTGCTCTGTAACAATTCCTGAGCTTTAAATAAACTGATTTGTTCTTACACAGAACCACAGTATATTTCTAGAACACTGAAATCACATAAACTAGTTTCTTTTTCCTGATACCTGTTTAACACGTTCTTAGATCTCCCAGCACACCCTTTCCCTCCACCACAATTTTACTGACCTTAAAGGCAAACTTTCGGCTGATGTTATCCAAAGGCTCCACTCCTCCAATTTGGAAACTGAGCAGTGGCAAACTCCCTAACACCGTGTCCTCTTTTTCATCTATAAAGAAGAAAAACAAAGGCATCAAAATATACTATGAAGAATCATAGATCAAGCATAAAAATCCCATACACTGTACACTACTGTGTGAGAGAAAATCAGCCAGTTCATTCAACCTGTATGATAAAAGACAGCAAAAAAGAGGAGGAGTGTTCTGTGTACAAATACAAGAGCTTCTCTCCTCCAAGCACAGTCCTTGCTCCCGCGATGACAGGTTCCTAAAATAGACATCCATTATAATCCCAAGGGTCCCCTTTGATAAGCAGCAGTAATGGCTCCCGCACTCAAACACACACATTACAGGATAAAATGCAGCACTGTAGAAGGGGGAGCACTAGTGCTGCATTGATAGAAGAGGAGATGAACATTTCAGGGGTTTAAAATTGAATACAAGCTTCCTCTCTATGACCTCCTACCTCTTATTTCCCAAACATGGCTCTGCACCGACGCTGTCTCTGCTGCTGACTGAGTGTGTTTGTTTTATGTGGGCGTGTATGTGTGTGAGAAAAAGAGAGACAGAGCAAATGAGGGCAAGGATGCAGAAAGAAAGAGAGGGAGAGAGGAATTGAGCAAGAGATATCTAAGGGAGGGGGAAGGGCTTCTGCAGTCACAGAATGCACTTATTACTCCACTGTGTGGGCGTTTTTGCATGAGATAATAATCAACCCATGTGACTTAATGTTGCAAGAATCTTGGCCCACAGCCAACTCTACCTGCTGTTTGTCTGCACCAATCACACATGCATACACATACACGCACACACACACATCTCAAACACAGACAGTCCTTGTTGCTTGCTGGCAGGTGGCTAATGTAATGGCAGTCAAGGGACACACTGACCTACACCGGCACACACACCTCCTTGCATCATATAGATATTTGAAGACACATTGTGAGGAAAATAAGGGATAAAAACGCTTCATAATGAAAAAAAGAAGAAGAAATCCAAAATTAATATTTGGTATGTTTTTTATACTTTTATACCACAATTTTACACTACTATTTGCACTCAATGTGTGACACGTTCAAATTTATGACACTGGGCTCTATGCAAATTCAAATTATTTCTTGTTTCTACTTTTAACTGGTAATTACTAAGAGATTATTACTTAAATTAAATTTCTTGATCACGGACAACATGAAACCTACTAGCTGTAGTATCTGAGTTCTAGGCCTAAAACTCGGATCTAAAGTCTACATCTAAAATGTAATGGGAGAGTGAAGCTAGTGAGGCAATATTCACAATCAAAATGAAGATGGTAGTGTAAAATGCAAGTATAGTATAGTATATAGCAGGGGTCGGCAACCTCAGACACTCAAAGAGCCATTTGGATCTGTTTCCCTCAGAAAGAAAACACAGAGAGCCGCAAAACCCTTTTGACATCTAAAATGAAGATAACACTGCATATGTGTGTGTGTGTGTGTATATATATATCTATATATATATATATTATCTTTATTCTATGTATAAAAAACTATAGTGTGTTGCATTCATGAAATCAACAAGCCGGTAGAGGGAAAATGCATTTTTTTTTCTTGCAACAAAAAAATCTTGAACATTTTGAACTCTGAAAAAAAGACGCTGGCGATTTTCTTCAGAAACTTTCTTTTCATGCGCGCCGGCGGATGTCGCACATGTTGCGGATGTGACGCATATTTTGAGCGACAAAAAAAAAAGAAAAGAAAAACAGAAAATAAACACGTTTTATTTTAATGTTACAAGAGTACCATAATCTTCAAATTTAGAATTACATTTTAAAAAACAAAATAAAATGAAATAAATTTACATTAAATACTCATTATTTAATTTCCAAAGACACAGGGAGCCACAGCAGAGCGATGAAAGAGCTGCATGCAGCTCCGGAGCCGCGGGTTGCCGACCCCTGGTATATAGTATAATATAGGAGAGTATAATAGTTTTTTGTGGGGTGTTTTTGCTAAAGCTGTCTTAGTTAACACTCGAAGATGCTTGTTGCTATGCAAGCAACTTTACTCTAGCTGCTAAATGAAACAGCTCAACATCCATGGGACGGATTGCTATCAAATTTGGTACAGGCATTTATAGTCCACTCAAAATAAAAAGTGCACTGTGAAACTAGAACAGATTGCAGTAATAATAACCTTGAAATTCAGTGCACTCTCATCTAATCAGTCATGTACTTGGTGATTAAATATGATTTGTTGCTTACACTTAGCAAACAAAAAACACAAAAAGCTGTTTTTCTCAGTTTGACATTTTTGCAGACACTGCACTTTGTAGCGCAATATGCTTGAAATGTATCAGAAGTCAAATGTGCTTGCAGTAA
>JAPZDV010000218.1:0-13841 GCA_029814665.1 Acanthurus lineatus
CATCTAAAAGAACGGTGGGGTGAAGACTTGAGCGTGGAGCTTTCTGAGGAAACCTGGCAAAGAGCTATTAAAAAAGTACACACATCCTCAATTTGTGTTAGGCATGGTTTGGTTCAATTTAAGATACTCAATCGCCTACACTACAGCAGAGTCAGACTGGCCCAGATATTTCCTGACACGGATCCAAACTGCATTAGATGCCATCAGGCCCCTGCCACTCTGGGACACATGTTTTGGACATGTTCAAAACTACATACATTCTGGTCAGAGATTTTCAATACATTCTCTTACATCTGTAAAAAAAGAATTGAACCAGATCCAGTCATTTCGATATTCGGGGTTACCCCCAGCAACAGCGGATTATCAAAACACCATTCAGACTTTATAGCATTCTCCACACTACTAGCCCGCCGACTTATCCTCTTTGGTTGGAAGTCGATCACACCTCCATCCCATTCACGTTGGGTCTGTGAGGTGATGTCGCTTCTTAAACTAGAAAAAATCAGAGGCACAATTCAGGGCTCTGTAAAGAGGTTTAAAAAATTTGGCATGACTTTTTAGAATACTTTATATATATATATATATACACATATATATATGTATGTATGTGTGTATGTATGTATTTATGTATGTATACTATATCCGACGCATCCTGAAGATGTGATACATGTATAGCATTCATGCAATTGTGCCTATGGTCTATTGTCTTTGTGAATATATTGTTTTGTTTCTGTCCACTGTTTTTTGAGACTCAATAAAAACAATTTGAAATAGATATTGTGTGTTTTGTTTGGTATCTGTTAAATAAATACTTTTGACACAAGTCATCTGTTTGTCTGTTTCATCTGTACAAAAGTGAACGTTGTCAACCTCTACGCTGCAGAACTCCAAATCCTTCAATCTTTATTGACAATTGATTAGGACTTTGATTACAATTATTAAATTAATTAACTATCATAGTTCCAAATTAATAGTCGGTAATTTTACGAGACTGATTAAATGATTGGCTATCATTTCCCTTTCTAAGGGTGGTGCCCTGAGGTAGGTTTAATGCATATTAAATCCTATTACTAATTTTACTTTTAGTTATTTTAGATAGCTATCCCAAATTATTAAGCCCAACATAGTTGGATCCCTATGTGACCCAACAATACATATTGCTAAATATTGATGAATCATCTGTTATGTTGGCTGATTATTTAACTCCTACTTCAGGAACCACAAATGACACATAATGTATTAGTAAATACCTGTAAATAACCGAAGTGCTTGTCAATGTACCTGAAGCCTTAATTCCACTGTTTCCTCCTCCCATTCAGTGTAGATATGTCAACCTATGGACAAGGTAACAACTGAGGCGGATAGACAACAGATAGACAAAACTTCTTGCAGATTTACAGATTTGTTCTGTTTTCTTTCCCACATTCCATTCAAAACTAGAAATTTGTTTTTTTTGTTCCCATGTCAGTTTCAGATTGCATTTCACTGGATGACTTGTTCAGTGCCTTAAAGCTGTTCTTTGAACAATATCTAGCTTTAAAAAATGTGTTCTAGCTGCATAACCATAAGTAATGCATCCATAACCTATAACAGACCTAATTAAGGCCATGTCTGTTTTCATTGCTATCTGGTCTGCTCCCCAGTCTTTTTTTTTGAGTAAACCTATATATATATATTATATATATAAATTCTTTTGCATTTAACAATCTTCTTTTCCATGTGTATCTGCCATATAGGTTTGGTATCAAATCACTTACCTAAGAATGTAATTACATTTATTCTTTATAAAGCTCTCCCCGTGTTATTTAAGTTCAAATTCATCTGCAACTTTCATTTGTGTGAAGAATATTACTGTCAGGATCCAGCCAATCTACTTTCTTTCCCTTTGTTTTTTTCTCTGTGTTCCCTTCCCTCATGTGTATGTGTCTGTGTTGTCTTGTTCTCCCTGTCTGTTTCTTCCAGGGTTGGGCGGGGCTCCCAGTCTCTTCTGTTTGCACTCATCTGCACATCTGCTAGTCATCTGCCTGATTACCATTTCCTCTGTTACTGCAATTTAGCCTGGTTTTACTTTCCGCTCACTGCCAGTTTGTTGTTCAGCAAGCATTGCCTTGCCCAGCCTTGTCTCCTTTTTCTTCATCACCTAAACTTCCCCACCTGCCATGGATCTTGGCCCTTCCTTCCCTACTTGGTTGTCACTTTTGTCACACTCACTGTATACAGTATATCTTGCAATGCACATTTGTAAATAAACACCATTTGTTCACGGGTTTGCGTAGTGGGTCCAGTTTTATTCTGTTAAGTCAGGACAATTACTTCTGTCAAAAATCAAAAGTCCCATTTTGAAGACTGTATTTTAGCTATGTTAATAGCTTTTTGCAATTTCTTCAAAACATATACTGTATTTCTTTATTATATTACCATATGCCCCATCACCTGCAAACAAAGATCTTGTAATTGTAGTATCAAGTGATGCATAAATATTATTTATCATGATTGAAAATTAAGTTGGACCGATAACACCTCCCTGTTGAACCCCATTCTCTAAAGTTATGTTCTATGACAAGCTCATATTGATTTTAACTTGAATTTTTCTTTTGTCAAGACAGTATTTTATTCACCTAAACATATGATCCCAAGCCCTTAGCATGTTAAATTTAATTAATATTCTTTTTTTCCACAACATATCACATGCCCCCTTTACATCAAAGATTACAGCAGCAACTGTCTCTCTATTAATTTGCCAAGCAGAAGTGGAAGGCCAATAAGTGACAGATTTTCCATGACCTACTGAAAGAGTGAATGCTCAGTTATCAAAAAATGTTTATGGATGTGAGAGCTGCTTTTTTCTGAGACCACATAGCAAAAATTGTCACAATTCTAAGACCCTTTTTTAAACAATTGATGCTGTAATTAGGGCCTCATTTTGCTCCATACTTGAAGCCTTCTATGAGAAGTGTAAGGAGTTTCTAGTGTATTTTACTCAGAAGGTGAACACTGTAAGATCCAAATCTCAAAAACTGACTGAAACCCTCTGTTTAATGAGGTAACAATGCACTTTTTGATTCTTTTCCTACAGTTTCATTATTATCGCTTTATGAAACTGTTTTTTTTATGTTCTCTTCTTGCTGCTCCTATGTTGTTCCAACTAAGTTCCTCAAAGATGTTTTTGATGCAGGTAGTCTTACTATTCTGTCCATTGTTAACAGTTCTCTGGCCACAGGGACCTTCCCCTCTGATTTTAAGCATGCAGTAGTTCGGCCCCTTCCTTGATACTTCAGATTTAACCAATTTTAGGCCCATTACTAAACTGCCTTTTTATCGAAAATCTTAGAGAAGATTGTTTTTACCCAATTATTATCATATATTAATCTTTTTGAGGAGTTCCAGTCTGGTTTCAGAGCACCAGGAAGTACTGAAAATATATACACACCTTCCTGCCTCTTTTCTTCTGGCTCCTCTCGGCATTGTGATCCTCCGTGAAAGCTTGTAAGTTAATTCATATATGTGAATTCGGTTCTAAATTTAACTTTGTTTGTCTATTGGTTGTTCTCGCTTGCTTAATAAAGTGCTGATTTGTGTGTCGGGTTAGTGAAACTGCACGAAACGGCAGATTGACAGGAGGAAGGAGGACGCCAGATAAAGTTTGCACCCTTGGTGAGCGGAATGAGGTGCATTTATGGTTTTAAGCCTTTGATAAATGTATGATTAAAATAAACAATATTTGTAAGTTGTAGACTGATTCATGTGTAGCAACTGCTTATGTGTTTTTTGTAGCGAATATTTATATTGTATTGACGCATGGCGAACAGGTGTTGATTGATTGTGTTCATTTTCTTTTAGTTTCACGGTGTGAATGGTAACTGAACAAATAAATCCACTGTTACATCTGTAAGGAGCCTCTGCGTGTTTCTTGGCACCAAGGGCAGCTACACTACTTAAAGTGGTCAATGATCTCCTCCTCACAACTGATATGAATGATAGCTCGGTTCTAATCCTCCTAGACTTGAGCTTAGCTTATGATACTGTTGACTATGCTATCTTCAGTAAATTCCTGAACAGTGGGTAAGTATCTCTGGTCTAGCACTGAGCTGGTTTCAAGCCTTATCTGTCAAACGAAATGAGCCCTATTGCTTTGCTACTTTAAGAAACTGCCTGAAGGATACTGAATGCTGGATGTCATATAATCTCCTTCAGCTGAATGAAAATAAAACAAAAGTAGTCATTTTCAGGGGACCCAGTGTAAGAAACCATTGTTTTAATTACCTTAATGAATTCTTACCTAATATTAAACCTGTTGCCAGAGATTTAGGAGTGCTCTTTGACAGAGACCTAACCTTTGAAGAGCAAATAAAGAGGGTAGTGCAGTCTGGTTTTATCAGCTGAAATATCTAAATATTTAAAAAAAATAAGTCTTTTTATCTTGTACTGATTTAGAGAAAGTTATTCATGCTTTTATTCAATCTTGCTTAGAATATTGTGACACACTTGATTCTTGCCTCATTCAAAAGCAACTCTCTCATCTCCAGCTTGTTCAAAATGCTGCATCAAGAATTTAAATGGGCACTAAATATCAAGATCACATCGCCCCAATTTCAGTCCAGGCTCAAAACCAAAGGCAACTGTACGTTTGCTGAGAGAACATCTGCGCTCTGGAACAGCCTACCCGAGGATGTTAGGTTAGCAAAGTCCACTGAGTCTTTTAAATCCCTTCTCAAAAAGGCCTGTTTGTTGATGTGTCATTTAGCAGTCCTTGTTTTTAATTTGTACCAATTTTATTATCATTGCTTTTTCACCTTTTAACTTTTGATTATTGCCTTTTTTAATTGCTATAATTATTGCTGTTTTTGCCTTTGTTGGAGGTTGGGGATTTTTATGTTGGGGATTTTTGTGTATGGAAAGCACTTTGTAAACTGTGTTTTTTCAAAAAAGTGCTAAACAAATAGTTATAAGTATGATTATCATGATTATTGTAGTTATTATTATTGTGGCTTCTGATGTCTGACTCTAGATGAATAACTGGATCAACTGTACTCCTGCATTCCCTAAAATCACTTTGGTAAGCAGATATCAAGTTAAGATGTTCAGCCTTACATAGCTTATTTTGACTCACAAAATTTAAAAACAAGACATGTTCTTCTTTTGCTTGTTCTTGTTTTTCTTTAAGTGAATTTTTTCAGCAGGCAGGACACTGGCAAGTGTAATCCTGCCCGCATTTGGTCTGTGATTACAATTAAAGCTAAAAAAATAAATTTTAAGATCGTTTCACCAATTCACTTGACTTCATTCAACAAAAGACCCATCTGACATCTCCCTAGTAACTGTTGCCAGCACTTCTATGTGAGCTTTATGAGATATACAATATGTTGCACAGTTACCAATTCTCAGTACAAACATAGAGCATTCTGGATGTTTACCTATCACCTTTAGATAGCTGGCTAGACCATAAATTCTCGTAGATTAGGAAATAAATTTCCTATTGACTTTATTAGCTGATGATATACAAATAAATGTAATGATTGCATGGTCAAAACAATTTTTTGAGGTCACAGACACCTCCAGTTGAAATAACAAAAATGAAAAATAAAGTAATAAGTGCTATCTGTTGTGGTCATGTGTCATGTGTCTCTCTCATCTCCAGCTTGTGGCTTCTGATGTCTGACTCTAGATGAATAACTGGATCAACTGTACTCCTGCATTGTGTTCACCTGTGTTCACCTTTTGAGTCGGGAGAGCCCATAACCCTTCATAGCTATGTTACTAGAAAAATGCAATCCCCTTACCCTTACATGCTTTCAACACTACACTACACTTTCACAATTAGCGGTGATATTAGCCTGTCATAACAGGGCCTGGGAAAACAGACATCATGCGGCATTGCTTTGTGGAATGTGTGGGGCATGTTGGAAGCTACAATAGTAGTAAACAAACACGGTAGTCTATGATTGAGTTGATTAAGGTCAAGTGGTAGACAAAATACCTAAAAAAGCAGAAAAGGGAGTGGAATTAAAGGAGAATATTTTTTAAAAAAGCCGGGTACCGGTATTTTGAGAAGATGAATCTTTTTAACAGTTGTAGTTCTGTACAATAGTAAATAAAAACTAAATGAATTAATGAAGAGTCAATCAGTGATACAAAGACATACCTTGCTAAAGTTGTGGGGTTTTTTTAAATTTGTTTGTTTGTTTGTTTTACCAGCTATTTTCAAAGTCTAGCTGAGCTACATGAACAAATGCGTAAATATATTTTTCATATAATTCAGATATAGAAACAGATAGTGATTGACAGAAATAGAGATAGATGCAGCTCTCAGATCAGCACATCTGTTAAATGTAAGAAAACTTCACCTGAAAGCTGTGCTGAATGATTATCATTTTGCCACATAATATGTTATAATAAGCTATAAGTGGATAAACAGCAGAAGACGTCTTTTTTAAACTTTTTAGTAACAAGTTAAAGACAAACAATTATGTACGGTTATCCATCACAAAGATAAAACCTATAGATAAGACTGAGAAATATGGCTGCTTTTAACAAAAATATTATTTCATATATATCACGAGAAATGTATACTTAAAAACAGGACATATGATCACGAAAAACGAATTGTGATCTTTGACCTGCATTACAGTAGTACCACTTATATTTTGTTCGAGCATAACACATAATGACAATCTTGTCAAGGAATTACATGTCCTAACCGTTGCAGAGAAACATTACACTAATAGGGGCTTTATCTGCTGATTTGGTATACTTATCGCACATATTGCTAATCCCTCCTTTCCACATGAATTCAGAAGTCATTACCTTTTCTGTTTCCCTAGACCAGTAATTCCCAATTGGGGTTGTTATTGAAACTCTCTGCTGTCATCACGATTTGAAGTACAAAAGGCCCTGATATCTTGGTGAGACAGTGGGAGGTGGGGTGTCTCATGTAAATGAAGACCAAGGGGCTGAAAGTACAATTACAGGAATCAGTGGCCATGACAACTGACATACACCACATGTTCCATTGCTTTGTGGTACATAAGGTTCACATTTTTGGGAATAGTCCGTCACTGACTGTGTTCACCTTTTGAGTCGGGAGAGCCCATAACCCTGACCCTAACCCTCACCTACTGGGATTCACTGCCCCTGTAAGCATCAGGGAAGGTTCTTACTTGGGGAGCTCACCACAGAAGCCTGTGACTGGGATGCCCCTCTCCCAGAGTAGAAGTACAGAGAAGGGTGACTGTGGAGAGACGCGCTGAAAGAGTTTGAATAAGTCATGATACCACGCAAATACACCCTAGTCTTACTCAGCCAGGCACAAAGTAAGGAGCTGTGTATTTTCTGTGATGCATCTACAGCTGCCATTGTGGATGAGATGGACACCACATTTAATGCTGTAACATTCTACTCTGACAGTAAAGGTCATCATAGGTTATATCCACATATCCATATTGAAGTCATTGAGTTGATGGACTCTTCGAGCTTTTATAAATGCTCTGTGGCAGTTCTTACTGCACTCACACCTGCATCTCAGCTAACAGCACAATATAGCCATTTACCCATATGTCAAGAACACAGGATGTATAGCGCTGATATATTCTATCTACAAATGACTACAAATGATCAGATCTTCCACATGATGCAGCAGATCTTGATGTCAAATTAAAATTCTCTAAGTAATCAAGCAGTTCACTATGGGATACTCTGGGACTTTCTGAGTATTCCTGTGGATGAGTCCAAGTATAACTCTTGTCATCAAAGAAAAAGCAAATAAAAACTGGCTATCTGGATTAATGGAAAGAGAGAAAGGGGTGTGAAGATGTGAGTAATCAAGGGGATAAAAGTAGAGGTCTGGAGGAGAACAGGGTGCTTCCTTTGTGTTTGTCCATCAGTTGAGAGGGATACGTGAGCAGCCTGACACTCTAAAAAGATGACTTCAAAGGACTTCTTAGTTTCTTGAGAGGCTTAAAACATGAAAAGGATTAACCATTTTTCCAACAGACTGAGAAGTGAAATCTTGACTCTGAAATTCCCCTTTTGCCAATTCCACTGCAGGAGGCAGGGACTTTGAGTAACTCTGGGAACTTTGTGCTAATGGTCTATCAGCTCAACCCTCTCTATCTCACTCCCAAAGACTGATGAGTAAACCTGCCACAGCTCATTCAATTGAATATTTTTAAATATTGCTTAATTTTCCATCACTAATAGGTTTTAAAACAAAATCTTTAATTTGATCTTTTTAAATCATTTTTGAGCTGCATGCTTTGCCCCTGCTAAATGCTTTAATAAAATTTCAAAGGTTGCTCTAGCCCCAGAAATTAACAGATCCTTTGGGCTTATGTCCAAGCCACTAAACCATTGCTTAGCATATTACGAAGAGCTCAGATCCATAAGGAGAGAGCTTTTGTTAACAGGCGTGGCTGATATCATAATCTGATTCAAGGGCTATTCAATCAACTGTGGTATCAGAGTAAGCAGGGTAGGTGCCTGGAAGAAGGTAGTGAGGTGCTAAGCAGATATCCTCGCCATCAGGTTAAACAATCTTTTTGACTCACTAGGGTAATACTCTGACCCTAGAAGATCTGACCCTTTAAACAGAGAACTGACCAAGTACCCCAGTAACAGGGGTAACTTGGGGATCTAACAGTAACCACAGGTTCTGTTTTAATAAAATCTATATTAATTTTAAACAAAACCAAATTAGTTTAAAAATCAATACTCCTATTTAATACCATATTCAGATTGTCATTAGATGCCCAGATCCAGGAGGCTTTGCTACAGAACTATTGGCACAGTCACTGGCAAAACTGAACACTGAAATATACTCTGAAATAGTATTAATTTAGTTCAAACACACTATTAGTTTCTTTTTATTCTTATTTAGCATGTAAATGCTAGCTGGGGCTGTTCCGTTGACTAAAGAGAGCCAAGCTCACCTGAAAAAGCCTGGCTTCAACTAACACCATCTCTTAATTAGGTCTCAGGTTCCTGACTTCTGCCTCTTGCCAACTCCCTGGTAACTTCTCAGCCTTTTGTTCCTTGGGCACTGGCTCTGTTAAATGAGCTAGTGCCTTCAGCTTTGTTTGGACTCTTTGTTATTTGGCCTTGTTGGCACTCCTGTTTGAGTTTGTTAATTCAAGTTTTTTTTTTTGTTTTTTTTTTGGGGGGGGGGGCTTTTTGCCTTTAATGATAGAACAGCAGCTAGATGGGACAGGAAACAGAGAGAGAGTGGGGAGTGACATGCAGCAAAGGGTCGGAGTTGGAATCGAACTTGCAACCGCTGAGGAGGACTGAGCCTTCTGTGTATGGGCCGCACACGCTACCGAGCGAGCTAAACAGCGGCCCTTAATTCAAGTTGTTGTGTAGATAATGAAGAGACTGCTTGCTGTTTGTGATGAGGATTTTGATCACTGTGGCCTGAGTTTTTTTGAGAAGAGGATTCTGATCATTGTGGCCCATGTTTTTAAATAGAGGATCCTGATCATTGTTATCTGCCCCCTTGAACCTCCAGTTAAATGAAAAGAAGACACCATTCTTTTCAGTTGTTTCTCTGGACCAGGATAAAGCTTGGGCGCCACATATGGTATGCGAGTCATGCACCGAGTATCTGTTTCAGTGGACCAAAGGTAAGAAGAATTGTCTGAAGTTTGGAATTCCCATAGTTTGGAGGGAGCCGACAAACCATGTCACTGACTGCTACTTCTGCGCTATTGATGTGACTAGGATCAACAGAAAGAACCGAAGCAGCCTCAAGTATCCTGATCTTGAATCAGCACGTCGTCCTGTAGCTCAGTGTGATGAAATTCCAGTACCTGTCTTTGGAGAACTTCCTGACATCAGTGACGAAGATTCCTCCAGTGTTCCAGAAGATGAAGACCAAGAAGAAGTGGTTCTTAACGATGATGCTCCACATCCTTTTTCCCAAAAGGAGCTAAATGATCTAGTTTGCGATCTCAGCTTGTCAAAGTCCTCTGCCGAGCTATCGGCATCCAGATTGAAGGAAAAGAACCTTCTCTCTGACAGTGCTCGCATCACCTTTTACCGCAACAGACATCAAGAGTTCCTCCGTTTTTTCTTTGAAGAGAAGGACTTGATGTACTGTACAGATATTGCTCAGCTTCTGCACAAGCTTGGAGTGCCACAGTATGAACCCAAAGATTGGAGACTGTTCATTGACAGCAGCAAGCGATCGCTGAAATGTGTTCTGCTTCACAACAGCAACCAATTTGCCTCTGTATCCCTTGCTCACTCGACTACACTGAAGGAGAAGTATGAAGCGGTGAAGTATGTGCTGGAGAAAATTGGTTATGATCAGCATGAGTGGCTTATTTGTGTTGACCTGAAGATGGTGAATTTTTTGTTGGGACAACAGTCCAGCTTTACCAAGTACCCATGCTTTCTGTGCATGTGGGATAGTAGGGACACTGCTCAGCATTACACAAAGAAGTACTGGCCTGTGCGGGAGGAATTGGTGCCTTGCAGAGCAAGGAACGCCATCAACAATCCTCTGGTAGACAGAGACAAGATACTCTTCCCACCGCTGCACATCAAGCTCGGCTTGATTAAACAGTTCACCAAAGCTCTAGACAAGGATGGTGGCTGCTTCACTTACTTGTGCCATGCTTTTTCAGGATTAACCATAGAGAAGTTGAAAGCTGGCATCTTTGATGGTCCTCAAATCCGTCAGCTCATCAGAGATCCTGAGTTTGAAAACTCAATGAACGAAGTGGAACTGGAAGCATGGAAGGCTTTTGTTCTGGTCGTGAAGAACTTTCTTGGCAACAACAAGGCCAGGAGCTATGCAGAACTTGTCACCAATATGCTGACTGCTTTCAGAAACCTTGGATGCAACATGAGCATCAAAATGCATTACTTATTCTCACATATGGATCGGTTTCCTGAGAATCTGGGATCAGTGAGTGATGAGCAGGGGGAGAGATTCCATCAGGACATAAAAGAGATGGAGACCAGGTATCAGGGACGCTGGGATGGAGTCATGATGGCTGATTACTGTTGAAGAGAGACATCCCTGCTGCTGAGCATTCGAGGGGTTCGAAGAAACAGAAGTTCATACCCTGAATTTTGCACAATGACGACGTAACATTCAATTTACATGTACTTACCTTTATCAATGTCTATTATTCAATTTACAGAAATTGAAGTTTGTAACATTTAATTAATACATTCTGTTAGAAAATGATTTTTTTCTTCTCCTAAAACCTTTTTTGGATGAGAAATATTAACAAAAATCAACTGATAATGTCACAAAAATGTAATCAATTTAGTCAGAAGATCAGATTTTTCAAAATCAAACTAGCATAAAAACCTGACCTGACTGAGAAAAATGGATGTCATTTTTGGATTCAGCGGTGCAAAATGGTCCTAATTCAGTTGAAAAAACATAGGCAACTTACAAATTTTTTTTTTGTAACCCAATGTAATTAATGGATGGGAAAGAAAGTAGTGACAGAATACGCTAGAACATTTTATAAAAGATGGAGATGGAAAAAGAGGGCAAGGAAAAAGAGGGCATTTACAAATAAATCAAAAACTTTGTTAACTAAATCAAGTCAAATTTATTTATATAGCACAATACAGGCATAGATTCTATGTGCTTACAATTCAATTTAAAATTCAAAAGACCCAACAATTGAAAACAATTTCCACATGAGCATGCACTTTGTGACAGTGGTGAGGAGAAGCTTCCTTTTAACAGGCAGAACATTGGTACAGATCCAGACTCAGAGGTGGTTGGCCATCTGACAGGACTGCTTGGGTTAAGAGGGAGAGAAAGTAAGAGAGAAAAAAGGTAGGTGGATAATTAGATACAAAGAAAAAGAGAGGGGGAAGGGAGAGAGAGAGAAAGAAAGAAAGAGAGAGAGAAGGCAAGACAGGAACAAGATGGCAGTTGTTGGGAAAAAAAGATGCACAGAAACGGCAACACAACAAATACCACAAGGGTAGAAATGCAGCCAGCAAAAGTGGTGCATGACAACATGGAGGTCGCATATCAGCACACAATTACAGCAAGAGAGAGTCTCCGTACTTAAAAAGGAAAAATAGAAAAGTTAGCGTCAGACAATTCGAGAGGGTGACTTTTAAGATAACACTGACACTAGAGTATAGATCAAGAATTAAAAAAATAACCTTTACTGCCAACTAAAATTGTGCAACCATTATAAGTAACCCTGACAAACAACTAAAAAACAAAGACACAGATACAAACAACTATACATACCAGCAGACATAAAAAAGTATTTGTATGTGTTGTGTGTGTGTGTGTGTGTGTGTGTGTGTGTGTGTGTGTGTGGGTGTGTGTGCATGCGCATGTGTGGTTGTTGAGGTGCACAAGTGAATAGGTACAAATTAGACAGCAGTAATAAAGCAATAACAATCACAATGGCAATTGCTAAAAAAAGAGAAAAACAAGATCAAGAGAAAAATAATAATAATAATAACAATAATATGAATAATATGTAGTCTTATGCACGAAATTGTAGACAATCCTTTTTGAAGTTTTTTGGGGTCTGTTTGGAAAAATAAGAGCTTTTATTTTGAAAGTGTTGTGGGCTCTTATTTTGAAAGTCCAAGGTATTACCAAATGAGCATTATCAAGTGAGATAGTCAAAGTATGATGGACATGAGAACTTGTGGCTTTGTGGGGATCAAATATATTTGCAGGCAGGCTAGGAATATAAGTCTACATTCAATCCAATGAAGAAATAAATCAAAACCCTCACCTTTTTGACTGTGGACTGATTAATTGCAGTTTTAGCCACAAACTTTATTCCATTTTTTTACTGAGTCACAAGACTAACCCTAACCCTACAAACAGATTAAAAAAAGAAAATAATAATAAAATAAGAAAAGAAAAAAAACGACAAAAAACCTTTGCTCACGAATGTGAGTGAAAAAATGAACAAGGAGTAGAGGGTTATATCTATATATCTATATATCTATCTATATATATATATACACACACACACACACACACATGGTGGATGATGCTTTTATATACACTATACACACACGCACACACACACACACACGCATACATACGCACACATATATAAAGCTATGTAAAGGGGTTCACAGCCATGAGGGCTCCATCACCACTGGGACCACAGTGGCCTTCACTCCCCACATCTTCTCCAACTTGTCCTTAAGCCCTTGATATTTCTCGTTGTCCCTTAGGATTCCCACATCTATTGCCACTCCTTTCTTACATTGTTTGTCCACTTCCACTATGTCTGTTTGGTAAGTGACCACCAACTTGTCTGTCTGGATCTGGAAGTCCCATGGGATCTTTGCTTGGTCATTCTCCACCACCTTTGGGGTTGTCCTTCATCTTGACTTCAGGACCTCTAGTCCATATTTGGCACAGATGTTACAGTACACTGTGCCAGCCTCCTGGTTATGGTGCTGCATGTATGCCTTGCCTGCCAGCATATTACACCCTGCTTTGATGTGCTGTACTGTCTTACGGGCATCTTTGCCCAGCCTGCATCTCACTGAGCAGGTCATTGCCGGGGGCCATCTTCCTGATGTATTCCTTGATGTTTGTTGTTTCAGCCCTAAAAGTGGCTCTGATGCTCACTAATCCTCAGTCTCCCTCCTTTCGCTTGGTATGCAGCCTCAGGGTGCTGGACTTTGTGTCGTGCATTGTAAGGAGTTTTCTGGCCTTTATATCAGTAGCCTCTGTCTCTTCCTTTGGCCAAGCTGTAAGCTGCTCTCCACTCAGTCTTCACTCATCTTGAGAAAAGCAACACCTACATAAGAATGCTGTTTGTTGATTTCAGCTCAGCTTTCAACACAATCTCCCCCATGAAGCTGATTGGAAAACTGAACACTCT
>JAPZDV010000219.1:0-13815 GCA_029814665.1 Acanthurus lineatus
ATGTACAGCACTTTGGGTACGTTTTTGTTGTTTAAATGTGCTATACAAATAAAAGTTCATTGGATTGGATTGGATGAGGGAGGCTGGGCAGTTGCAGTACTGTGGAGTTACAGTATGCTCCCATTCTGTCAAAAGTATGTTTTACAGTTACATATCCAATCCCACTTCTGTTTTTGCAGAACTGAGAGACAACCACCTGGTGAAGGCAGGAGAAGGCTGGTGTCTGAGTAGCAAGAAAGGGAAAGAGTCAGCATGGTCATTGCCATCAATGCAATTCGTCTATGAGAGATTCAATAGCGGGACATTCAGGATCAACAAGTCTTTTGAAGAACTGATGCTATTAGTATCTCAACTATTGACTCTTTTCTTAGAAACACATCTGTGAATAAAACAGGCATATTGTATACCTTTGAAAGAAACTCTGACAGAATCTTTGTGCACCACTTTGCCTCACCTGGATGCACCAATTGTGTTGGAAAAAATTAGGTTAAGATTTAATTTGCACTAAATCCGCCTCAGAGCACCACCCTTATAAAGGGAAATTATGGCCAAATTATTAAATCAGTCTCACAAAATTGCTAAGTACCAATTTGGAACTATAAATAATAATTATTTCAATAATTATTAACAAAGTAACTTAATCAATTGTCTGGCAAAGTTAAAGGATTTGGAGTTCTACAGCATAGAGGTTGGCAACATTCTTTCTTGCATAACATTAAACAGACAAACAAATGACATTATGTTCAAAATCAAGCATATGTACTCTCTGCATGTGTGTGCCTGTGTGTCTGTGTCTGTGGGACAGATAAGAACTCAAAATGGTGGCCAGGACTTCATGGTTTACAGTTTGTTCCAATTGCTAAAACTATTTTGCAAACTAGGCTGATTTTATCAAAATACTTAACACATTTCACAAAACCACACATCCAACCAAAACTACATGTAGCATTACCAAAATCAAACACTTGCACCAAATGGCACACACTTCATTCATATTACCAGATTTTTGTCTAACCAACTAAACACTGTTGGGCATAATGAAAAGCACTCTCATCTTTAGTATGCTTTGCCATTATACTAAAATAGTTCAAATTGTAAAAAAATTTTCAGATTGTTCACATGCACAGAAATATTTGTTGATATACACACATGCTGTTGAAACATTTTTTTATTTTTCACCAAATATGCACGGAAGAGATATATTTACATTGGAGTGAAAAAAAAATATGCTCACAAAAAACAGTAAACTGAAAAAGAAAACTGCAGAAAAAATATATAGAAAAAAAGAGGCAAGAAAAATAATTAGGCAGCAGCTTGCCACACAGCTGGGTCTGGCCACAACGCCTCGTCCACATCACAGGCATTATCGTCCTTTGCCAGACATTGAGGGAAGAAGCGCCTTGAGTGCCTTATCCATCCCTGAATTGCACCCACATCAACTTCATCACATGCCTCTTCCATAGCTTGCACAAGAGGCATGCGCACAATATACCTTCATATACCTTCCACTGCCATGCTGAAAAGAACTCTTCTATGGGGTTCAGAAATGGTGAGTATGGTGGGAGGTATTGCACGAGAAATGGTGGGTGGTCAGCAAACCAGTTTTGGACTGGGGCTGCACGATGAAAGCTCACATTGTCCCATACAACAGTGTACCAGTTTCTTTGATGGTCTGCATCATTCATATGCTCTGGTGGTATGAGAATGTTGTGGAATCTGTCCATAAATGTGAGAATATGGGCTGTGTTGTATGGTCCAAGGTTGGCATGACAGTGGAGGATACCATGCATATTGGAGATGGCAGCGCACATTGGGATGTTCCCACCACGTTGGCCAAGAACATCTACAATGGCTCTGTGGCCAATGACGTTTCTTCCCCTTCTTCTGGTCTTTGCTAGGTTGAACCCAGCCTCATCTATAAAGAGGAACTCATGTGGGATTGCATGAGTATCCATTTCAAATACTCCCTGAAAACAAAGAACAAAAATCAGTCAACATGGTGTTATATAGTACATTGGGAAACAATGTTGCGTGTAGTGTACTGCAGTCAATATTGTACTTACATCCACATATGCTCGTCTGAGCTCTTTGTTCCTTTGAGAGTTTCTCTCAAAAGGCACCTTATAAAGTTTTTTCATTCTGATTTGGTTTCGCTTGAGAATGCAAGCCAATGTGGACAGACTGACTCATTGAATGTTGTTGAATATGGTGTTGTCTTGAATAATGTGGCTTTGAATTTCTTGTAATCGAGATGTGTACGAGGTGTTGTGGCCATTCAAAGCACATGCATTTATCTTTAGTAATACCACTTCAGCTCTTGCTTGTCTCTGCCGGAATTGTGTTTATCTTTTCAAATGCCTTGGGAATCAATTCACTAACAATTATTTGCTCAAGTTGCAGCTCCACTATGAACTAAAGCCCCTTAATGATTGCCATTCTTTTAACACTGAATTTCAATCATTTGTAATTCTCTGGCAATCTTTTTGGCTCATTTGATGAAGAGATTAAAAAAAAGACAGAAAACTGTTGGAAGAAAAAAATAAGAAAAGCAGCTTTGCAGGGTGTTTACGGATTTCAGTTGTATTCCTTTACAGAGGACAGAGTGTGTGGTCAAGGTCTTTTAGTGCTACTTCACAGTAACACTCATGCCTGGCAGGATTGGTGTGCTGATCTGTCAGTTTAACGACACAAAACCTTTTCTGTGGACCCATATTTTAAAGCTGGTATACTTTGTTTTGAAGATTACTAACCTGCATTGAGCAGCATGTTAATCGGCAGTTAACAACAAAGCTGTCCTGACATAATTAAGCTCTAAATCATTTTTATTTCCATAACAATCTGAATACTTACACTAGTCTTCCTGTGACTCAGTAACACAAGATGCTGAACTGGTGTGTGGTCTGGTTGGTTAACCTCAATTTACACTTCAGATTCACAGAGTACTGGGGTTGCACTAACACTCCACATTTATGTAATTCCAAAGAAAATCTACAAATACCTTCAATCTGAAAACAGCATCATTAAATACTGTGGAAGGGTGGGGAGAGGAAGGTCAGCGAATAATTAGTCTGATGTGAAATTTTTAAGAAAGCCTCTGAAGAAGGAAGTTTAATCACCACAAACAAGTATTTTTTTCTTTGAATCGGTTTACATTCTTTTGATTCAAAAAACACTGATTGCCCCTAGTGGAAACATATTTTGATACCTAACTTAAGTTAAAGTATAATACTTTGTTGTAAAAATACTTGGATTACATTTATAAAATGGATTTGCATTTTAAAAACAAGGATGGACCAATCTTGAGGCTAGCTGGAGATAAAGTTGTATTTTGTTTGCAGTGGGGTTAGTGATGGGGGGCTCTACAAGCTAGTGAGTATGTGACATCCAGCTGTTGACACCCCTCAGTCAGCTTGCTTAGTGGGTAACTGTTGAATGTCCATCTTTGTTCCTTTCACACTACCAGATATTAGATTATAAATATGACCATGTTTGTATTCAAAAAATGCCTTAAATTAGGAACTTTTCTCACTATTGCCCATTTTTGGTAACACATATTAACACAAACACACATTTGTTTTTGTAATACACATTTTATCAGTGAGGTAAAGCGCAAAACTACTCTGCAATTGGGAGATGTTTGCATTTCAAACAGAAATCTTTCTTTACATTTTGTAAGGCTTTTTAAAAAACTAAAATATGATCATTTCTAGAGACTTAACCAAACTGACTAAAAACTATAGAAAGGGAATTACAATACTAAGTTAAAGAACAAAAAAATTCTTCAACATGGGATTCAAACTTCGGTTTAATTCATTCACTAATAAAAACATCAATTATTTATTTTTTACCTGTAGGTGCAACATCTGACCACATGAGGGTACTCTCTGTGTACTAAATAACTTCCATGTACTATTTTCTTTAGGAGGACACATTACAACACATTTGATAATTTGTTTTAGCTGAAATTCCTTTTCCAGCTTCCAGGAAGCCAACAGGGATATAAGTGTAGCATTTGACTGCATAGTTACCTTTGGTTCTCTGTTGTTATTAATAAATCAGTGGACAGCAAATCAATAACACAAACTATAAACAACAGTAGATTTTCTCTGTCTCACTTTGTCTAAGGCTTAGCTGCAGTGCCTTGAACAATTTCTCTGATTATCTGCATGTCTGCCTGCAGTGCTTCATTGTTAGGATCAATCAGCAGAGCTGCAAAGTAGTCTTGTAGCCCTGAAAAAGAATGTGACAGGCAGTTAAGCTGACAGTACAGAGTTGGTGGTAGAGGTCACTTATTTAGTCAATCAGTCATTGCTCTAAAAATGCTGTGGTGATTTGTTGTTTTTCAAAAAAACAGCAACAAGTATTGATGTTTAATGCTCTATCATTGAGTGCATCCTTAAAAACATACATAAAACTCAAAGTATGTTGTAAAAGTATATCAAATCAAAAAAGTTACTATTGATGTTTCTACCTTCGGCATAGAGCTGTAGCTGGCAAAAAGCAGATCCTCGTCTGACATGGGCTCTAGTTCTTGCAACTGCATTGCAAGCAACAGGTGGAGTCAACAGATCAAGTGCCTGCAGAGAAACATGATGCTTATTTCTACTTTTTATAATTGCTTCCCCTCATTTATTGTCAGATTGTTTGCTTTGTCTCCCCTGTCCAGTGTCTGCTTCCTCCGTCCCATGTTTCTTGTGTTACCCTGTTTTTTTGTTATTAATTCAATTTTGCCTTTTCTGAGTTTACTGTATTTTTTTTACCTCTTGAGTTGGTGTTTTGCTTTAGGGTCCTTTCTGTAAACCTGACAGTACAAGCTGACCAAATATGGACACAGCCGACACTTTTGGAGAGGACCTTTTTTAATTTATTGGGTTTGTGAGCCTGCAACCTTCATGTCTTGAGCCAGTTAGCCTGTTCCCTACATGTTCTGAGTTGGTTAACCTGTAACCTGCCCAGTCCCATACCGTCATTAATTTTGCCTTGCTCTTTTCAGGCTCACATCCTGTCCCTTTCTCTCTGCAATAAATATTGTCTAACTTATGCTCTAGTCTCCTCACCTTGGTGTGCTTCCCTCCTGGTTCACTAGCTAGTCACAACTCTTACACATTGACGAAGTGTTCTCTGAGAACGCCAGTTTAGTGTTTAGAGTTTTATTACATTTTCAGGCGCATATTGCTGTTGAATAGGATTACCCGACTGCTAACTATGAAGTGATATATCCTGATGTAATATTAGAGGGCACTGGTGAGTTTTTGATGTGGGATTATTAATTTTCTTGGTGTTGGAGTTGTGTTTGGTGTGTGTAAAAAAGGGTTATATGAACTTGAAGCTGAGTTTTTCCTGTTTAATTGATGAGCAGCATGAATATGTTTTTACATGATTCGTGTGTCGTTGAATGTTGTTTGTATCCTGGACTAGACAGAGGTGGGCTCACTACCAATAAAGGACAGGACAGTAAATGTTGCTACTTTTTTCTTTTCCTCTGATCTTTTTCCCTATAGGAAGCTGGAGAGAAGTTACACCTCTGCCAGCCAATGTTTACTTCACAGTGATGAAATTGAAGTCATCTGTTGTATAAGACATTTACAAGTTGAGTTTTATCCAAAAAGTTCTATCATAATAAATACTGTACACCTTTTTATTCATTTTAAGTGTACTTAAATCAGACAAATCATGCTGCAAGTGCCATTCTAATCATAGAGTTAAGCAAGGGCAAATGCAGGACATTCATTGAGAAACTACACATTTATTATAAGAACTACCTGCACACTGAAAAGCTATATAGCCCCCTCAGACTTATCAATTGTCCATATGTACTTTGTACCACATTGTGGTTGGTTTTGCCTCACTGTGTAACTCCATTTAACATGTGCATTACATGCATACTGACTTCCTTGATTGTTTGGGTCTGTCCATTTAAATGAGATTTCCATTACAGAGGCAAAAAAAATGGACATAAAGGTCCCATAAAAAAAAACAAAACACTTTTGACAGTGTTAATAGGTCTCAGAGGTCCCCAAAACATGCCTGTGAAGTTTCTTGCCTAAAACACAACTCGAATCATGTAAAAATGCATACCCATATTTTCCTCTGTTTCAAGCTTTTGAACATTCTGTTTTTGTAGCTTTAAATGGAAATGAGCTAAAGCTGGTCATTCCTCTCAGGATGTGCATGTAAATTTGGCCACAAACCCAAGCCTAGTGCCTGGCTGCCGGTAACAGACTCATTTTGCATCAGTGTCAAAGTATAACAGTCATCATCATGGATGAGTCCTTACCCCTGCTACACACTCTGCCTGTAAATTTGAACACACATCATTTTATGTTAACTATGTAAAGTAAACGGATCATTTTTAAAATTATTGTTATTGCGGACGCAATGCTGACTTCCCTGAGCACATCAAAGGATATTCTGATTTAATATTAGTATCAAGCTAACAGGCTAAGTGCATAGCCATGTGGGAATGTGAGTATCAATTGACACAATGGCTCAAAATGATAAGTAACTGTTGGATTTCTCTTAAAGAATAGTTTTATGAAAACTGAGTAAGAATATACCATGTTTTCATTTTGACAAACAGTGACTGTAGGATAAAGAGATCAATTGCTGCCAATCTGATACTGATAATTGATTTAACCTTGTGGTCAAGTAAAATTAAGTGGTATCAAATGCATCTTGGCGATACTGTAATATGGAGCAAGCAGGTGGTAACCATACAGGTAAAGCAGTGGAAGGAGGATAAGGAAAAGGAGAAGACAAGGAAGACATGGCTAATTGTTGCTTTCATTCAACTGGGAACCTATGTGATTTACAGTACTTTATTTTATCAACAAATTTTGGGTTTCTACATTGATTCCACTGTGTCTGTATTATTCTCTCTACTGGTTCTTTTATTTTCTGGCTCATTTCTCTGTAAATCAAAACATCTCAGTTTTATCAACGTGGTATTAATCTCTGATGAAGAGACATTGGTAGTTGTCTTGTAAGACATTTTTTCTTTTCAGAACCTTAGTTCTTTATTGTGCTTTAATGTGTCATTCTTTCCTCATTATACCCTGTCATTTATTTGAACCCTCAGTCTTGAATAAGTTTTTATGAATAAAGACAGGAAATATAATAACTATGCAATAAACAAACATACCCATGCCCTAACAATATTACAGTGATATGAGATAAAGAAGCAGTCTAAGGAAGAACTTTGTGGTCAAGCAGCAGTATGTAAAAATATTTAGATTACAGCTTTTTGGTCAGCAGATATCTCTCTCTTTAGATTCTGCTACAGGTATTTTGTGATCTATCATCCGTCCATAGATCCATGGATGTGCGTTTCTATTATGCTTGCAGTGATACTGGAATCCTTATTCACTTCACAGTCACTGATTTTTTTGTTAGATGCCTTCTCTGTAAATGACAATGAGCAGACAGGACCTCTATTGTCTCTCTCTTTGTACAGAATTTAGAGGTACTAACTGAATTTCCTTTGCTGTTGTTTGCAAGTTTCAAGGCATCCAAATCTGCAGTTTTAATTCAAAGAAGTGTAGTGTAAAACACATACCAAGTACAAACCTGGGATGAATCCTCAATGGCCTTGTGAAGATTTTTTAACTTCAGATGACATGCAGCCCTGTTTGAATACAGAGCTGGGATCTTTCTGTTGAGCTTGATAGCCAGATTGTAGGCATTCACTGCACCCAAGTAGTCTCCAGTTGCAAAACACTTGCTAAAGGAAAGAATTAATTTAGTGTTCCATAGTTTTAAAAAAAATTTGAACTGTTTAATAATTTTGACAGCAGATGCTACTTACTCTCCTTTGTCCTTCAACCAGTCAGGGTTCTGCTCCTTCTCCTTCAGGTGCTGCAGCTCTTTAACATCTGCTTTTGCACACTTGGCTTCAGCTTGTTTCTTGAGCCACTAGTTGGTTGAAAATAGTGCAATATTAGTTCTACTATCAATCAGAAAGGATATGTTGGATATCACTTTAATTAGTGAAATGCTATTTTCCAGGAATGTTCGATATTTAAGAAATGTCTTTGTTAGACTTAGAAGAGCAAAACAACCAAACCAACCACAATGTTTGCACCAGACTTGAGAAGTCATCTGTGAAATACTTAAGTGCCCATACATGCTTGGCCAAGGAAGCAAAAGTTCAGCTTGTTTAAATTTTTTGCTGAATGTCTCACTCTTTTGGTGTCGCCCCCATGGTCTGGTTACATTTAAATGAATGAACTGATTAGAATATGGCTTCAGTGTCACACAGGCACAAACTTTGATTGACCAAAATTACAAACCCATGGCCTCACTGTTAACCATGTATAGACAGAACCATGTATAGATTGTCAATTATCTTTCCTGAAAATGTGCAATTATGTTTTAATCAATAAAACAAGATGCTCTCAGAGTTAAATTAAGCCATCATTGAGTTTATTCAATATGTTCTTGTTTCTTATTTCAAGTCTTTTCTTTGGGAAAGTCGCATGTTAATATGTAAAAAAAACTGTCTGAAATGGTTACAGTAATGTCAATAGACATTGCCTAGTACAGTAACATAACAACTGGCGCAACATCAGAATCAGAATCATTTTTGTTCTCTAGGAATATGTACACAAAGCTGGAATCTAATTCCTTGTGTAAGTCTTTAATTTTACATCTATTTTCAAAAGAAACAGGCAGAAAAAAGAAACATGGTTAATTAAAGCTGCAAGCAGCGTTGGACGGGCCCTCGCACCCAGCTGCCACCGGGGAGCTGGCGCCGACTCACCCACGACGGTCCACACTGCCACCCAAGTGCAGCTCGTGCCTACTTTCTCTCATGCAGGCAGGCCACAACATAACTGCACTCACTGCTTGAAAGTAAAACTCAGACAGCCAATTAAGTCAATCCATGTGCAAATCAAACACCTCTCCTCACAATAAAAGCATTGACACCTTTCTTTGAAGCTATTTACAAATAAATACATTAAAACATTTCATCTCCTGATATGTGTTCTTACATTGGTTTTATAATTACAGTCATCTACTGAAGTCTATTATCTCATTTCACAAAGTGATATATTAGGATAAATATATATAGATATCAGTAATTAAAAACCCTTACATACTAAAACAAAGCTTTATTTTCATATATTACATTGGCAAACTGACAATTGACGACTTCAAATCTGTTTGTCTCTCTAACATCCACAGGGACTGCACAGCAACACAAGGGAAAACAAAGATAGTTATCAGAGTAAGAGGATCACTTCTAAACAGTGCTTGGAGCTTAGAGAGTGATGCTCTGCTACCAGCTACAGCTACAGCGCTGATCAAAAGCCCTATACCAAAAAACATATTCCTAATTTGGCCACAAGGTGGAAGCAGAGCACCACGCTTTAGCTGAGTGGCAGAGTGGAGCTCATGGAATCCAATGGAGAAAGCAATCTAACCCACACCTGTTTGTGCTTCCACTGTGTCAACATAGTTTTTAGCTACAGACTTCATTCAAACTTTAAATGAGTTACAAGACTTTGATCTGTAAATCTTGCGTTTACATGTTTTTGCTATCTTGTATGGTTTCAGAGTTATCACAGTTTTAGTTTTAGAGAGTTTTCTGCTCCTTCTCAAGTTTTTACAAAGTGTGTGTATTGCGGCCTGCTCTCCTGCTCAGAGTGAGTCACATGACCAGCAGAGTGGAGCCGCAGCAGGGCAGAGGAGAGAAATGAGGAAAACATTTTAGAAAACCTCCTGAAAATACCATAAACTGGACCCAATTTTACACAAAATATCATATTCTAGAAGGTTTTTTCGTCCTCTTTCCATTGGAACAGGTTTGAAAGCCGTCAGACTTTAGACGTTAAGGGCCTCAGTTTGACACATGTGCCTTTTGTTCCCTTTTGTTCCCATTGACTTTAATGGGAGGACACAGAGGAGCAATCCAACTTAGAGGCCTTATAAAATCCAAACGATTAAAAAAATTAACAAAAATTCCGCAGTAACTTTGTTAAGCACTGTGTCCTCTGTCAACTATTAGTTTTTGAAGGTGCTACCATGTACGCTCTCGGAGAAGACAATTTTTGTAGAAAGTGAAATTTTAGCCGAAAATTGCATTTTCAACTGAAAATATCTGAGTGCCTGATGATTTTAGGTAAGGGGTATCAGTGCGTGATTTTTAGGCCTTGATGAGTACTACAATTAGGCTTTTGTCCCGTCTCTTTACGACATTCTTGTGGGCAGCAGGGTGCGTTTTTGTGTGCCTAGGTGGTGCTACAGAGCACATTTTTGTACCTTGGGGTTCAGTTTTTCCATTTTATCAAATTTTTCACCAGACCTGATGTGTGTGCCAAATTTGGTGAGTTTTTTAGCATGATTAGGGGGTCAAATTAAGCGTCAAAGAGGCATAATAATAAGAACAGTACAAATACAATAGGTCCTCGCACCGCCTTCGGTGCTCGGGCCCTAAAAAACAGCCTTGCTGGCAGTCTACCTCTCAGCCAGACCTACTGCATTTACCTCAGCCTGATTTCCTTTGTTTGGTTTGTTGCACCAGCCAACATGAATCAAACTGAATAACTGTTGAGATCCTAACTCTGAGACCAAAACACCTGAAAAACCAACTGGCCTTGGAGCCATGTTGCTAGCATGGCCTAAGATTTGAAAGACACACATTTACAAGGTCTCTTGTGCAAATACCTTCTGTAAGTGATATCTAAAAAGAGGAACCAGTTTTTTACCAGTAGCAGGTCAACTGATTCTTATGACATTAATAAGTAAATGAGGGCGCTACACATTCAAAATTAATAGCGATGATGAGTTTATTTTTATTATTTTTATTCATTCCTACACATTCAAAATTAATAGCGATGATGAGTTTAGCTTCCCACATTAAATGAACATGATCTACTGTGATATGGACATTTTTATTCATTCCTACTTATAGAAACCTTTACTGCAAATGAAATCAAGCACATTCTAAACTAGCAACAAGCCACCAGGGAATGATCAGGTGGTTAGAGTATCAATCGAAATTTTTTGGCCAATTAAATAACCAATCACACACACACTCACACACACACACACTCACGCACACACTCACACTCACACTCACACTCACACTCACACACACATACACACACTACATTCTGTTGCCAAACAATGGGAAGGAAATTAAGGGGCTAAGGTTTGAAGAAGTCACTGGATAAAACTAAGCAAATAAACTCAACCAACCAGTAGTTTAAGGATACATTTTTTGATTACACCAATGGGGTAAAATTTTAAGGTAATTTTATGAGACAGCATGAACATTCTAACCTATAGTATTAACATAACTCTCCTGTATGGTTTAGCTATAAAGAGACTGCTTGTACTGCTGTGCAACACTGAAGTTATCCTGCAAAGTTCACTTTGGTACTGAATTATTTACAAAAATAGTTTCAGAAACATCCAGTTGAACATTTACTACCTCATGTGCTTTCAAACTGCTGTGAACATACCAGCATTGGAGAATGCAACCTTCTCATGTCAACCCTGCTTTGGAGATTGTACAAC
The DNA here is from genome assembly GCA_029814665.1 of Acanthurus lineatus. NCBI lineage: Eukaryota > Metazoa > Chordata > Actinopteri > Acanthuriformes > Acanthuridae > Acanthurus > Acanthurus lineatus. The sequence continues at coordinate 11,521 of JAPZDV010000219.1, forward strand.
CTTCTGCATGTTAGTCTGACTCTGTTTTCAAAAGAAAGGACATGATCAATGTAGAATCCCCTGCCTATTTCTTATCTAAAGACCACACACACACAAACTACATAAATCCAAAACACTTTAAGTGCATCACTTTTAACACAACAGTTTTTACCTTTGGGTCTCACAATAAAAAAATTCAAATGCTTTGTTTCGCATCATTCCTCTTCTTGGCAGCAGAGGCTTTAATTCCATACGTTAATTACAATACATTGTGTTCATGTTAGCAAAATACACTGGCTATCTAACCAACTACTGGGTAACTACTGGGTAGTAGCAGTGTTTCCCTTCAACTGGCCCAGCCAGCCACAAAACACCAGAGGCTAATATGAATCAGTATGGGCATCTAGTGGTAGAAGCTGTATGACAAGAAAGTAAGGGCCAATACCCTGAGTTCCTCGCAGTCTGTATCTCTGCAATGCCATATATGGGCAACTTCAGCATGCCATATATGTTGTTACTTCTGGACACTCTGTTGATTGGGATAGTTCATTTTTTTGATTTTTAAAATTTTACCTTTAAAACATATGCCAAGAGAGCAGTAAAAACCTGTGTCCCAAAGAAATGCAAAAGAATATATGTTGAGAATATTATTACATAATAGCTGTGGAAATAGTCAGTTCTCAGATGCAACAAACAATGTCTAATGTGCTTTATCAATAATGGAAGTAGTACATGCGAGCCCTAAACAGGCTGGGCTCATACACACTTTATGCATTCACAAGCCAGGCCTGCCAAGAAAAGCTTCATACGTCATTGAAAAGCCAGCACATTACTTAAAATCAAATAGTGGCTGAAGAAAAACTAATTCCTATATACTTATGGGCAAAAGTGTAGGTTAGCTGATGAAACTTAAAAAACCGATTTATTGGGTTTCAACCGATATGATCCAATGACGATCCAAGAGAATGACTTGCTTCAAAAATGCAAATTTTAGACATGATTTGTACCGCAGATTACATTGTACAACAATATGTGGGGGGTTTGGGGGGGGGCAACGAGGTTAAAATCAGTTCTGAAGTTATGAATTCATCCATCAAGAGCTGCCCCGTATAGCCTATGATTCGATGTGTACTTGATTGAAGAAGGCTGTAAAGGCCTATTCCTAAAGCGTTTCGTCAGGCTCTTGCAATGCAGATGAGTTTCTCGTAAATATATATGAAACACTGATGGATATAAAAATTGCTTCCTGGCCCGTATGACAGACAAAACGTTACTTACAGGGACAGACATTTTACTTATGCTGTCACTCTCCTTGGTTTCTGGCTTTGAAACGTGCAGTGGTCTTTTTCCAGAAAAGAACGATGTTGATCCTTACGGTGTCAGTCCTTCTTCGGCGAGGGCATGGTACAGTCTGTTGCAAAGGCAAAAATCCGGCTAGAGAAACTGGTTGGGATTTTGTTGAGTTAACACCGTGAGTGCTGAGTGTAAATGCGTCTGCAGCAAAGGTTTTACGGCAGCAGCAGTGCGGTCGCCCGGGGGTCCAGCTGACCTAACTATATCCGATCCGCCAGTTCTGTTTTTTACGTTGCGTATTCATTCACGGACTGCTCTGCAAGAGCTCAGCTTCAGTAAAAGCTAGCGGTTGACGATGAGAGGTCAAGGTTCTTCAACCCTATTTTGACAGGTTTGTATCGTCAATGAACAGGAACAGCGTACCGCCTCTAATGCTGCCCTCGTTCCACAGTGATGAAACAGTTCACCCTTAAAGTAAACGTGTTACTAGGATTTGTAATTATGACGAGTAATAGAATTTCACAATTTTGTCATTTCCTGGAATAATTCTGTGACACAAACCTTCAGTGGATCTGGACCAGTGGTAACTTGACAGATGGAATGTTTCACAAGTAGATAGGACAAACGTTCTGTCTGTCACATACATTTACTCTTGCCGAAGCCAGTCAGGGATAAGCGTTCAGCTGCAGCCTCACGGACAGTGTACACCGCGCCCACTACAAACAACGCCTACCACAAACCACGCCCGCTTAGCGGTGGGCGAAACTCGGAACCACTTCAGCCAATTGTATCGAAAATAGGTTCGTTACTAGAAGCTTTGGTCAAAACGAGTGACCTCTATTGGAGAACAGTAGAACTGCAGAGAAGTAATGCAAGCTCTTGTTCTCTTGTTGTACAAATAAATAAATAACATTAAGACATACAGACTGACAGACAGACATGTAATAGACAGACAGACAGACAGACAGACAGACAGACAGATAGATAGATAGATAGATAGATAGATAGATAGATAGATAGATA
>JAPZDV010000220.1:0-13794 GCA_029814665.1 Acanthurus lineatus
AAAATCTGTAGTTGCCTCCTTGGTTTGACGTAGTGCTCACCACTTGATTTAAAGAACCAGTTCAACAGTTAATAAACCCTCAATTTTCATTCCCATCCCCTTCATTACACTCTCTATGAATATGCAAGTATAATAATTATAATAAATCCTTATAATTTCACAATAAAACTTTAAAGTTCTAAAGTACACAGTTTCTAGTAAAATAAAGAAATATGTATTAAGATAAATTTGCAATTTATTTCTAAAGTGAACAAAAATGACCCATCTCCATCCTTGAAGATGGTTCAGGGGTTTTCCAGACATCTCACCACTGGTTACACTTGCATTTGCCATAAAACTGTTTAACTCAGGAGGAGGCAGATGAGAGTAAATGAACTTTGCTTATATGCTTTTAAAATCTCTCTTATTCCAGCCTTACGAGTTCTTTGAGCTGTGGCACAAAAGCAGTGAGAAATGTGATTATATTTGACTTGATTAAATCAAATGTTTTGCAATGTAATTTATCAGCTTCACAAGACTTCACACTAAATTGGCCATATTTTAGTGTAAGCGCTTTTGAAAACTGTCCTCTTTCATCTTCTATTATCTCTCTGTTCCTTTGTTCACTCTCTCCATTCTCCTCTCTATCCTCTCATCTTTCACTCCTTACACTTTTATGCTCCTTCTCCCTCAAAACATCTCTCTTTTCTCATGTCACATCTTGTTTCCAATCTTCCATTCCTCCATTTATTTTCATTACCATCTTGCTGGCAGATGCTCGAAAGTAATTTGTTGCAAGTCAAAGTAAAATCTCAAGTTGTTGGTCACAAGCTCAAGTCAAGGCTCAAGTATCTTCTGGTTTTATAAGTGTTCCATAAGTTGTATCATCTTCTGCATGTCACTGCATAGCTGTATCTAATCATAATCAAAATTCAAAAGCATAAAAGAATTCAAAGCATGTACTAATGAATAATCAACATTTTTTATGTATTAACATCCAGTATTAGTGTTATTTAGTTGTTCAGTAAATGATGACCTAAAAGAGACTTTTGCAAAACAGTATGTAAAAAAGCATGATCAAAGCTTTTCTTCAAGTTAATAACTGCATTTTGCCTTTTGACATGAATAAGCAGCTGAATTTTAGAAGTGTTCAGGTCTTACTTAAAGAAAGGACACAATTTGGTCTGTTTCTGGGTTATAACATAGCTAATTTTTTTTTAATCATTTTTAAGTCTTTATATAATAAAACCCAACCCCTGAGAGAAGAACTCAATCTGAAAATGGTAAGAACGGCCAAGAATGGATTAGACTGTTACTCAGGATTATTAGAAAATACTGATAACATATAAGGCACACAGTAACTGTAGTTTTTACACAGTTTTTTTTATTTTAGTACAGCAATATTGTGCAGTTACACCGGCCTACCTGTTTATGACAGTTTAAACACATTTCCTGGTCAACAATAAACTTGTAATGGATGTGGTTTTGGATCTGTAATTGAGGGACTGAATTGCAGTTGGTTAGACATCTGCAAACCACTCACTATTTCACAATCTCTCAAAACCAACAGCAGCAGTTACTGCATCAGTAAAAACCTGGAGGGAGTCCAAGCACGCCATAAAAAAAAAAAAAAAAGACATTTCATTTGTCACATAGCAAGGACCAGAACTGCAGATCTGAGTAACAGTGTTGTCCCACAGATATCCCTTTTTTTTTTTTTTTTTTGATTTTAAACAAATTTAAGCAATATTATGTCATGAATAAGTATTCTTGACAGATAATGTGAATAGCAAGTTAAGGCAGGCTTACAAAGGCAAGTCATTCTTTATTTATAAAGCACATTTAGAACAACTACAGCTGACCAAAGTGCTGCGGGGGGCTTAGAACACAATATAAAATAACAAGTTTGAATAAAATAGAAACACAATAAAAACACAATAAAGAGGAGCGTAATAAAAGACAAAAGTCACAGATGTCTCTTGGAGAGAATGGCAGCAGCAGACCAGTATTTGTTAGCTGCTGATGTGATGTGTTTGATGTGAGACAGCTTGTCTTGTGGCAGCAAAGCTTCAATTGGCAGAATTCTGCCAAGAAATTTCACATGCGTAAAACAGCATATGGTTTCCTTTTCTGACAAAAACATAACAAACTCATGAAAAAGGCTTTCAACTATGGAGATCCTGCAACCTGGCAGAGAGGATTAAATATCAACCACTAAAAGCAGCTGGGCCTGTTTGCCCATAATATTGCTTTAAAGAGCCAGAAGTACTTGATGAGCATCTTTCAAAGGAGGTTACGGGCAGACTGCAGGGTTTGAAGACATGGGTCATTTTTGGGTGCCAGCATAAACCTGCTGGGAATCTTTGAACTTAGCCAGAGATTAGGTAAATAACAAAGCATCTGTCAGGATGAGTGGACAGAGCTTTGGACAGAGCTAGAACATTCACTGGAGCTGAAGGATGCCTCATGTTTATTCCCTCTATTTTGCAGGATGGAGCATCCTAAATCACACAGAGCGTGGCTCACACAGGTGGCTCTCTGCACACCATCTACACACATACACAAGTTCACAGACAGGAAATGTACAAACATTGTTGTTGAGATTAATGCAAATAAATCCCATTATTAAGGAGATTAGGGAGACTTATATCCTGAAGGAAATTCAACCTGTCTCTTTGAGGGGTAATTTACAGAGTTTCTGGAGTTTTCTGATCAGGGCTGGAAGGTTCACGCAGGGCAGTTTTTGGACACAATTCAGAGTGAACCCAGTTGTAGCAAGCTAGACTTTCTTGACTGGTTAAATGTGCTGAGCAGGTGTTTTATTAATACCAATTATTGTTTTTTGCCAAAGCTGCGGAGTATATCCACAAATCCAATCAGAAAGTAAATTGGTCTGCAGAGGGCCACAGTAAGACAGAGCAAGAGATAAGCTCCCGCCTGTCTCACAGATAAACTTCACATATGATGATTTTGGGTACACTGAATTGTGACAAGGTTATAGTTTGTTAATAATCTTAAACTGCAATTTTGAGAACTACAGAAAAATCACCACAAGCCACAAGTATTTTGTTACTAGATTCAGAACCAGACAGAATCTTCAGCAGGTAAGCTGAAACAAAACTCGGTGATTAGAGTTTGGACAGTTCTTATCCCCATGAAATGTGACATAAGCAGAAAAAAGGGCAGCTTCAGCCATGTCAGAAGTTGCAGAGGCTGGACCTACATGGCCTATGTTACAGAGTGCATCCCATAGTTCTCTAATGAATGTGTTCTGCATTCATGTCATTTAGTGCTGATTTCACATCCAGGGGAGAGAACTGGATGGATGCTTCAGTAAAGGGGCTGTTGGGATTGCTTCGGTGTTTTTGAGAAAATGTGGTCTGCAGATCTTGCTGAAGTGGTTTGGAAAGCGGGATCCATCTTTGTTTTACCTTCACTGGGAGGAGCACTGCTTAAACAAGTGGCACTCAAATAAAGCTCTTAAGCAGTGCTAATTTGTTTAATGAAAAAGTAATCAAAGACTTCTTCATGGTTAAAACCAGATGGAACAGCTTTTCCAAGTAACAGAGCATAGAGCTTTGGAAAGTCGTTGGCGAGTGAAGGGCATCCGATTCATTCTGGGAGCAAACCTCAGCTCAGTCTGGGCTTCAGCCTGATTGCAGTTTCTTCCTCTTCGGATTAAAATTCATAGTCTGAATCAGAGATAAAGAGGGACATAACAATCAACAAAGCTGGAGGGTAAAATGACACATGCATAAGCAACTATGGCCAAGAGTGCAATATCTGAGAGCGCTCACAAAACAGCTAGAGTAATGCTAGTGCAGGGCAGCAGTTTGAGAGCAAAGGGAGAGATGGGAAAGAGTGAGGCATGCCCTTAGTGTGTATAGCAGTGCAGCAGGAGCTGACGGCTTGAGCTAGATCGCTGCATGGTGTCAATTTATTTTTTGGCAGTGAAATGAATGTTTTTTTGTGTGTGATTTTTGTTTTTTATGAATGTTGTTCTCTCATACAATTTCAAAGTTCATATCTTAAAAAAATCTAATCATTTAATGTGTTTCTGCAGGCAGGCAAGCAAAGATTTTGAAGAAGGCAGTGAGACATTAATTGTTACTGTCTGATCATCAGCTCTGATGATGACACATGCATGGAGTCCATACTTTGTTCTTTACCGTTTGATGAGTAATTTCTCAGACACAAATATTTTCTCTGTTTCATTGCTTTGCAGTGCTCTATTCTCCTTTCATTTTTTTCCCCAAGTGTCTGGGCAACACTCTAGTGAAACATTGGGTTTATCCTCAACCCAGCAAGTGCATTTATAATAGAGCTTTGAATGGTGGGTAAGCTTGAGATTGTAGATACAACACCAAGCTGTCTGGGAACAAATAACTCTCACATAATTGCAGAAAGTGCTTCACCCAAGTCATAACTCAACCTCACCTGCTGTCTCCAATCTAATGATGTTACTCGTACAGAATTTAAAATATGTTTTACTTCAAAGACTTGTGACACTTTTGTAATGTTTTCCAAAGTTAAAAAATGTTCTTTCTTTTTAAATTAATATAAAATAAGATAATATACTTTCTTGTTGAATGTCTTTTGTAACTGACCAGATAATGTTATTAGATTCTACAAATTGTTCTATTTAAAAACGCATATTAATCCATTCTTCCTTGTAGCAGCTGATGAATGATAGTATTAGTCATGGCATGGCTTGCCAAATGGATAAAATCATGGCATCCCTTTGTGGTAACTCTCTTTCTTGTGGAAAGCATCTGTTGGCTAGCATAAAAGAAGTCCTTCCTGGACTAATTTTACATGACTGTTTTTGTCCAGAAGCTGACTGTCCTGATGTCTACAAGGTATGTAAGTGCACTTTTCAAAATCTCAAAACCCTGATCTCTACAAAATCAATTTTCTGTGATATTTACAGCATCAGGATCACATGACCATATGTAAAATGAAATGAAAATGTTCCATTGGTTGCAATATTTGGCATACTATACTGTTACAAGCCATCACAGCTAATCCTGATTTACTTTTTCAAAAACTTGTATTGGTGCAATAAAGGATTTTTTTTTCAGACAGTCTCATGTCATCATTATCTGTATGAATATGCTGTTTGAACTTTATCTCTTGTCTGTCTTCTGTTAACAGATGCGAGTTTCCGCTGACAAGTGCCTCTGATGTGTGAGCTGCCATCAGAAGCAAGTGTAATGAGCAGTTGGGGGAAAAAATAAACAGAATGTGTGACATGTGTGCCTCTGCATTGTTGGTGGGAGTGGGAGGTGGTGCAATAAACTATGGTTTATCAGCTACACAGGATCATAACAACAGACTGCACACCTGTTTATGACTTTTTTCAGCAACACAACATGACGCATTTTCCATCCAAAGCCATTAGCCTGCACTTCTATATGCTGTCAATGAGTCACATACTGGAACTCTAAACCTGAAAAACCTTTGCACTTGCAAAAACCTTTATATTTATCATTCATTTTACTCACCAATACAACAGAAACTTCTGTGCAAAACCAGCCTTTTGTAGAAGCTAAAATCTTATTCTCCAGCTTTCCTTCTTGTGATGTTAAACATTTTTTACATTTCACTTTTGTAATTTCTGCACTATATGGCACTGTTCATCTCCTTATGTTGTTGATCTCCCTATTAGCTTTTTGTCACACCGTCCACCTCAGTCCCTTTTTTAACTCATTCTCTCTTCCTTCAGTCGTCTCTCTCTCTCTTCCATAATGCTCTCAGACTTTTCCACCCTCCCTTATCTAACCCACAGTAACCCCTTTCCATCCCGTCCCAGGCACTTGACCTTTCCCTCCAACCTCCTCAATTGTTTCCATTTTTCTTCATCAGCCATGTTGTTACTTACTTGCCTCCCCCCTCCCATTCACTCACCCATTTCAACCAATAGCCCCGTAGCACATACTATGCCAACATGTAACCCATCTGTTTTGAACCTAAAGCTTGGAACTTTAAATATCTGCCTGCCTCTGGGGATTTGCTTGCCTTTTTGGATTGTTTTTCAGGTTCTGACCCTTGTCTGCATCACTATTATGTTAGCATTTGCATCTCTGTATAAGTAAATAAATCCCTTAATTGAACCAGTCTGCCTCATTGCCTGCATTTGTGTTCTATCTTTGTTTCCACTGCTTCACTGGCGGTGACAGCTTTCAATCAATCAGGTTTCCTAAAACCACATTTGCCCACACCTTATGATGATGACACTATAATAACAGCATAATAGAATCAGATCAAAGAAAAATTTCCATCTTAAAGAGAAATTATAATACATAGCAGACTCATCTGTAGTGTTTTAGATAATGGGATTCAAGATGAAGTGAAGGAGCTGTAATCAGCATTAGCTGTGTTTCACCAGGATCTCACTGAGTAAAACTGAAAAAGAAAAAGAGAGAAAAATATGAACTCTTGCATTTTAGAAAGTCAGACAAAATTAAGGCTACCTGTTGTGTTTTTGTAACATTAGGGGACTTCATGCAACAAGCTCTAAAAAGTCTATACAGTTTTAAAAAAATGCTTAGAATCCAGTTAATAAGTCATTAGCATCTGAATGGCTTGCATTATCATTTGTTTTCTTAGATAGTGTGTTCAGTGAAGCGTACACCAGGGAGTTACTGCAGCAGGCACAACCTAGGTGCAAAAACTATTATGTCATAATTTTTATCTTTTCATCTACAAATAAAATCACATTTAATTTCAGTAAATACAAGCAAATGCAGAAGGAGGGACTTACTTGTACAAGGCCTCAACACATCATACTCCTCAACAAATTGTTACCTTTTTTCAGCATAAATGAGGTTCACATTCTTCTACGCGTTAAAATCCCCTCAGTGATTGCTATGGCTTCTCTAATCTGAGTCAGACTTGAAAGGAGCCTTACTGAAGTGCGATATTTGGTGCACAGACAGCCATAATAATAATAACATCTGACTGTTGTTGCTCATTATGTATTCAACAGTTGTACTAAAACAGGTGAGGGGAAGCTGTGAATGTCAAAACACTAAGCTTCCTGTGTAAGAGGCGAGATGACCTCCAGGCCTTTTATAAATGCCAGGAAAAGGAATCCAATAATAGCTCATTCATTACATTGCTACTGTTTATGAGCAGGCTTTGACTCTGAGACAGTGCAGCATGCCCAAAGTCTGTGAGCATCTGTTTCTCACTAAGAAGGGGGTTGGTGTTCAGGACAGATAGCAGCAAAATACACAGAACATCAGTCATAACAGAGGTTCCACATATCGTTACATTATTCTGTTATTTTATTCAGTGTAAAAAATGGACCAAAAAATAAACATATTTGATTTTTTCAATTTTGTAGGGGTCAAAAATGATAAATAACTGATTTCTGGTTTTGTTCACATCTCATGGGAACATGTGGAATCAAAAGACATTCCACAGTTATTATGCTGCGCTCTCAGTGTTGCCAAAGGGCAGGTGATATACAATCAGTTCTGTACATGTTGTGTGTAGACACTGATGGAGGACTGAGGCCGCTGCGGCCCTGCTAATGTACTGCCCTCCCTCTGTGGGCTGTGTAGATACTGTGTGATCCATATGGAATGAAAAGCTCTGGTTGGCAGTCTGGGTTTGTCAGTTTACAGCTTCTGGATTGATAATGATTTACAGCGCTACAAACACTCATGTTCCTCAGGATGAATTGTTATAACTTCAATGTTCCAGGTGACACAAGGTCCAGTGTGTAGGCTTAAGAGGAATCTCCTGGAAGGAATTGCATATATTTTCTGTGAATGTTATCATTAATTTGTTTTCTCTACCTTAAAATGAGCTTTTTATGGCTACAGACAGGACAGGCACGGATGTCTGAAGAACATCGGCGGCAGATGCTCACTAGCAGTGAGGCCAAAATATTTAGCCTCCTGAGTAATAAAATTACTCAGACCTCCTGCTTAGCATAGCTTTCGTATTGTGGACCAAAAGGCAAGCACACCAGAGCTTTCCAGTGACTGGGCTGGCTAACCTCCAGTTAAGCCCTCTTGGATGGGAATAAAATAAACCTACCAAAATGATTTTTTTCAAGACTTTCCAAATGTTAGCAGATGGGGTTGTGATGTTCCAAAAAGTGCATTACTAGTGCATCATATGACATGTAATTACATGGTTCTGCCACAATTTAAAAGTGGTACCAAAGCCAGGGTCCTCTTGGCAAGTTCATGCTACACAACCGTGTTTCTATACTAACACAGAACAGACAAACAGGCCAATTATCAAACGTTAGTTACTAACATGCTAAACCAGGATGATGTCCAATGTAAGTTGCTAAAAGTTGGCATATAAGTATTGTTGTTGTATGGTAGCATGCTGATGTTACCATTTAGCTCAAAGCACCACCATGTCAAAGTACAGCCTAACAGAGCTGTAAGCATAACTGGCTATGCTTTTGTTTTGAAGGGACTATAAAATTTAAATCTCCCTCATAGACAGTATGGTAAAAAACCAAAAATCTGTGCTTGTGGTCTTGTTTTTACCATAAAGCAGAATAGTCCTCAGGGGATTTTTTATTGACTCAGTATCATTACTGTAAGCATAATAATTAGTCATAGTATGCATGGTAAGTTTAAATATGCACACTGGAGTATTGCATAGGGAACAGACCATCAATCATCACTAGTGTATCTGATACTGAAGCTTAATATTTTTCATTAACAGTAATTAAAAATTCTAATCATGTTCTCTTTTTCACTCTGGGTGCATGACGTTTCCCTACTTCAAGATGAGAACATAGACACTTCAATTGTTGATACCTGATGAACAAGAGTAGCCAAATCTTGCTCTATGTTGAAAAACAGAAATGCAAATTGTCTTGGAAGAGTGCATCTCCACTTGTGCTCTAAAGAAGGGTTCATTTTAAATCTTAGAAAAGCCCAAGCATGTCATTAGCACGCTGTCCTTCAATATGAGATAGCAGGGTAGCCATTGGACTTTCTCTTGATACGGACTTTGACATTTTAGCATTTTGATTTCAAGATTTCACTGTAACGAAAACGGCTGATTAACTGTTAATGGTTGATAGTTTCTTCAAAAGAAGTGTGATCACACTGCAAAGAGATCTTCGACTGAGAAAGTGTTTTGGTCGTCAGCACAGCTCTGTGTCTGCTCAATATGGAGTTTCATGTTTCATACACCGTGTGGAGGGAATGTCCTGAGGTTGTGAGGTATTGATTTAAGTACCTGTGAAATTAAAGAGACAGAACAGCTCAATGATATGTCCAAGTTGAACATTGGCATATGGGAGCTCAGTGATCAAGGGTCATTTGTTAGTATACACATACACTGAAGAGTTCATGCTCTAGCAGTAGATTTTTCAAATATTGTTGGGGACAAACAAACAGGCTGCTCATTTCATGGTTCTTGGATGCACATGAAATTGCAAATATGTAATAACGTCAAGGGGAGTGAGAAATCCTCAGTCTGGTCTGGTTCTTGAAGTGCTGTACTCCTGTTAACAACCTAAAGCTCACATCATGAGCCAATTTTGTCAGTGGTCATGTATGAGGCAATATTACTGTACATTTGAATTGTTAAGATAAAGCAAAAAAGAACCTCACTTGGTGCCAGTATATCACATTCTGAGGATAAACATTAGCATTCTCATGCATACAAGAGTAATCCATGTCAGACAAAGGCGCAACACTATAGGTGCTTGTACTTTTCTTGAATAAAACTCTAAATGAAAACTTAAGAGAGAAATCAAGAAATAATAAAGACATGATTCACAAAAGAACAAGGCATGGCAACCAGCAGAAAGAAAAATATTATACAAATCTTTCCTTGGCCCTCATACACACACACACACACACACATATAGACACATAAAAGCAGTGAAGGTTGCTCCTCCTTTATTATAAAAGGCAAGAGGGAGACTAAAAATGTCAAAAATGTTACTGGATAAAGTGAAACATTTCTAAATCTCAATGAATCTCAGCAGTGTATTTCTCTTATTTGAATGAAAATCCATTAATGCAATTCTGATTAAAAAAGCTTCAACAGCGACCTCTGCAGGGCAGGAAAAGGACACCCAGTTTGTCCCCCAAACTCAAACAACAATCAGAATATCACATTGACATGAGGCTGGTCCAGTTTTCAGAATTTCCTCCTCACTTCAGATATTTATACAGTGGAAGAATCGATTTTAAAAAAGATCTTACGTGCAAATTGTAAACTACTTTTAATTACATCACTTAAAAATTTACATTTCACAACTGACAGTTTTCAACAGAATTCAGATTTCTTTTTATTAGATTTTACATTTCCTGTTCATTTCAATAGCAGTTGTTAGCTACTTAGTTTAGCTACTTAGCTACTAAGTATCCAATTATATCTTTAAGAAAGTAATGGATTTGCTACCATATGTAACTTCATTTTTCATGAATACTTTGAAAGGGCTGCCATACTTTTGCTTTATCACCTGCCCCCAACTCTCAAGAAAAAAGATCTGTGCGTGGCCCTGTTGAAGAAGCTAATAAGCACGAGTTTAAAGACACTAAAATGCAAAGCCGATTTGCGAGTCAGCTAACTCTCCTAGCCCTCCCATGTTGAATGGACAAGCTTCAGCTGTGGTGAGGAGCCATTTAACTCCCTCCATATGATAACTATACTTATTCATACTTACATGCCAGGCCTTGTTCTAATCCGCTCTCATTGTCCAATTTAAATGTAATGCCGAGGATAATGAGCTGGAAATAGAATTGCCAATGTAGTGAGTGGAGTTATATATATTGCATATTCAAATGTGCTGTACCACTCGTTAAAGACATGGATTCTTTCAGAGGTACTGGGGAGCTCTCTTTTAATTGTCTTTCAGTTGTTCTCTGTAGTGTGTTGAAACAAAACTACAGTGTGCAGCCATGCTAGTGGCTCTGTGCAGCTGTAAGCACAGTGGGGCTATGACACACATTGTTAAATGTAACAGGCCATATTTTAGTCCACTCACTCTGTAGTTAATCTTATGGATCAGTCATTTTTCATGAATCACCATTTCAAGACTTTGTTCGTGACTAATACCAAAGCTCTTACCATGAATAGAACAGCTTTCTTGCAGGTTTAAGTCAGTATAATTCAGTACTGACAAGATGCCGCACAAACTTATATTAAATCATTAACACTTCTACAGTGATTTTTGTATATCTCGAGGCTGAGCAGAAGCTGTGAGTAAATCTTTAGCTGATCAGTAGCCTGTCATTGCATGTCTGTGGCATGTTTTCCACTGCATGTGTTAATGAGGTTACTGCCTCAGCTGATTGCTTGCTGCTCAAATGTGCCACACTTTGCCCTCATGAGGAGAGTAATTAAGTGAACTGGCACGAGTCGAGTCCAATTTAAATCTATACCGTGTATGTAATTACATGAACCTTTCAGGCCGCTTATATTTGTGTTGTTTGCCCGAGATGGATGATTATACCCATTAAGATGCTCAGTTAATGATTACCTGTGTGTGTGTTCTCACCAGCAGCACAGAGGTGTCTCGGGACCTGTTGCTGGACGTTCACTGTGCACAGACAGATGACCTTCAGTGATGCAATGAGGACAGATTAAATTGAAGCTATGAAGTGGAAGAAGATAATTGAGACTTAGCACTTTCTCATGCAAGCAGCAAGCAAAATGAATTTGGGAAATAACCATTTCTTTTCTCTTGTCAAGTGAGAAGTGTGAACAGTTGGCACTGAGAAGAAAAACTTAGTCCTATAGTAGCAAATGAATCTCAGGCAAAAGTTTAGTCAGAAAGATTATCCTGTTTAATGCTTTGGCTGTATGTTATTTCTCATGCCATTCAGCCATTCACTCCTCTAATACATGCTCACACATAATTCCTTTGCTGTCATTCTCTCTAATTTTATCAGCTCGTTACATCTTTTCACTTACATAGCCTGCAACACACCTGAACTGTTAGCCTATTATCTTTCTGCCATCCTTTTCAAGACATATTTCTCCATCAGCTTGTAGTTCATACCTCTGTTATTGGTGTTAGACACGCCCTCCACCTCCCCATCAATGCCTGTGTCAGCAGACTCATCTGTATTATTATCAGCCCATCAGTCTCTACAGAATTATTGGCCGACAGCACCTGTGTCAGAGCTCCCTGTGGGGATTTATCTTGGTGCTGCTGAGGGAAGGCCCCCCTCAATTAATAATCTCCCTGTAGAGACAACAACATTCTGCCAAGACTAAATGATCTCTTATTATCTGTGGCAATAAACTGTTATCTGTGATACATTCACTTTGCAGAGATTGAGGCTGCACAGCCCCAACAAATAAAACTCAACTAAAGTTAACCTCCTTAACCTGGCAGGAGTTAAAAACAGACATCTTGCACACATCATGAACTGTGTTGTCACAGATCACATGGGGGAACCTGAGTAGATTGTGAGAGGAACCCTTTTCAAGAGTCTGTCCCAAGCCTGTGAACGGAGACGCAGTGAAGCAGTCAGGCATGTTGGAAGACCACAACACTGAGGACTGAATGTATGTCCTCAAAGGCCATCAACACTGTTAGGCTACGAGTGTTCATGGACCCCCAGTGGGAGGATCTTTCCCCTCCTGCTCCACTGTGTTGCAGGTCAGTGGACAAACTTTGCCATTACTGAAGGAAAAAAGACGGCAGCTAATTATGCTCCCTCTTTAAGAGAGAAGGGCACTTTTGGACAGCAATGTGCCGACTGGCCTGCTGTGCATATGCAGATTTTCAGTGGGTGAATGTGTGTACACCATTAAAGAAGATCATAACAAACAGAGACTAGGAAAGGGTGGAACTCATGATTGAACAGCCCTGAGTTTAGATAAATCCTCTGTGTAATCAAAGTTTTGGCAGTGGCTGTTTTAAAAAAAAACTGCTTGGAATATTGAAAATCTGTATCTGTTTACCTGAAACAAGAAAAAACTCATTTAAATTTAAATGCATGAAGCCCGAATCAATAAAAACAATCTGAGGACTACTTAGAGGATGCTTGAGGGCTGTCATTATTCTCTCATTAAGTCAAAAAGTCTTTGTATTTCACAGACATGGTGGAACACAGCCATGAATGTGCTCCTTTTACATCGGAGTCTACATTGTTGAAGCACTGAGAGCTTTCAAAATGCTATTAACTGTGACATCCATAGTACTGATGGAGCCAGTAGGACAAGAGGCCCACTGATGCAGCAGTGGAGAATTATCTGGTCTGAGAAGAACAACAGAGGCCTTTCAGACTGAAACGGATCAAGTAGAAATAAAAGCAGAACATCCTGCATGTCTGTAATATAGTTCAATCAAACAGAGGAGGACACACAAAGCAGAAATGCTTCAATTAAAGCAGCCTTTCAACAAACTTATGGATCAGTTCGTCATCGGGGATATTTACTTTGATAAGTTGAAATTTGAGTGTAGTCTTTATAAAGTTGTAAATCCTTGTAAATAATGCAGTTCCTCTCATGCATATTTGTTTTCCTAGAGTGACTAATACAAAGCAAAGTCTAAGGCAAAGAGCCGGAGATTTTCCCTTGTTTCCCTTCAGCTCATGTCTGCCATTAGTTTTTGTTAATATGCAGTAACCTCGATTTTGGGATATACTTTAGATCAACAAGCAGGCAGAGGGGAGGCAGACTCTGTGTATTGCATCAGTGATACTTTGTATTTAAAAACAGTCGAACTTGATTGACATTGACCATCAAAGACATTTTATCCTCACTATCTTGTTGCTTCTTGTTACTTTTCTTAGAGGATTTTTTTTTTAAATTGCACAAAATTATTTTGGATATATATTTGGTTAAATATCTACAGAGAATATGTAT
>JAPZDV010000221.1:0-13783 GCA_029814665.1 Acanthurus lineatus
TTCTACTTCTTTTGTTTAATGAGTTATAATTACTTTTGCCAGTAGGGGACAGAATGGAAGAGTGTGTGGTGAATGACTGCCAGTCAAACAGTAGAAGAAGCAGAGGTTTTTGATTGTGAGACAAAGCTCCGTTGTTGTGTGTGTGCCCGGTGCTACAACATGACTTGCATGTTTTACCTGTCCTGCTGCTGAAATAATAAAATGTGAACTCTTTCTACACCTCGTCGTGTCGTCTGAGTGGTGTAACAAAAGCAACAAAGTCAATACATTAAAGGACTACATTATAAATAAAGAGAGGCTATGATGATTTTGCACATAAAGGAGTTGACTTTTCCTAAGAAGTGTCATTAAGCCAGTGGAAATTTAGCTCAGTGTTTTTTGATTGACCCTAAAAGGGGAATCTGATCTGATGGTGCTACAGTAAACAGGCACATAGGACAATATAGTAGCACATAACCAAACTTTATTATTAGTAATCCCAATCAATACTAAAACTAAAAGTATCAACAAAAGTCATTTAAAGGTGTCAATAAAAAGAGTGATCCTGGTCATCCATTAAGAGAATCATTTAAATTATGAAATGTCAATGAAAGGAGTGATCACAGTGATTTCCAAGTCATTAAAAATCTTACATGTCTTAAGCTAATTATTTTGATTACACATGCAAAAAAAGTAAATATGTACCTATGTTCTCGCTCTAGGGAGCGTATATCTCTGTCCAGAGGGGAGAGGAATGAATTCCATGAAGAGTGGGCGCTCAGAGCTGGACTGACCATGCCTTCAGCAAAACTTGTCTGTCAAAGGTCTTTGTGACAGACAGCAGCTGGCGTGCCAATTATCTTGCTGGCCTCTGTGACAATTTTAACCCATAGACAGGACCAACACAAAGACATTATCAAGCTGCATCATTGGAAATGTTAGATTCTGAAGTTGTATTCTTTTACCTATACAAGGTATTGGTAAAATATAGGTAAAACTAAGTAAAGGTCTTTGTAAAAGTTGAACTTTTATCTCTCCTGGGTATAGCTCCATCATATCAGCTTTAAAAAAATCTGATTTATATCAAACAGCATATCATTAAATGACAACGGTCATCTAGGATTCATGAATACAGACTTAATGGGACTTCAACTGCTATCAGTGAAATGTCTAAAATTTTAACTGATAATCTTCAGATCTATTTTATTGAGCACAGTATAGCCAGAAGTGTTGTTATGTCTAACTTCCCCTTTAACATCATTAACAAGGTTTCATATTTCAGCAGTCCTTCATGACACTTTTTGCACAAAATAATTATATTACTGATGTTCATGTTTAACTTGTACTTTGCTCTATATAGGATGATATATTCTTTATTGTTGTTAATTATATGCAAATCAAATACACCATGAGAGGGTTGATATTAATCTTTTTTACTTCTAATTTTAACCAGGCGAGTCCCAGTGAGATTTTTAAAAGCCTTGTTAAAAGCAAATCAGGCCAAAGCAGCAGCATAACAATAAATAATAATGTTGAAGAGCACAGTAATGTAATAAGCAGAATGAGGTCAAGTGTGCTCACTGAACCACCACCACCACCACCATCATCATCATCATCATCATCATCATCATCATCATCATAATCATCATCATCATCATCAAGACTAATCAAAAGTTATCATATCTTAGTGGTGAGGTGGTGTCTGTATTTCTGGAACCACAATATAAAGGATGTTATTTGGACAGATTAAGAATTCATGGTAGACAAGCATGCATGTGTGCTCAATACTAATAATTATGATAACTTATAGGATTTGTTCTATTTTTAATTTACAATGATTTTGACTGAAGTGGGTCATTTTGAGTGAGTTTTATTCTTATATCCTTCAAAACTCTCTTAGTAAAGTGAAAATTTTCTTATATAAAGATACTATGGTAATTTTATGTAATCTCTTAAACTTTCATTAGCATGGGGCTTAGAAGTCGAGATAAATCATGTATACTTTATTCAGAGTGGTACAATTTAATCAGTTCTTTTATAAATTATCTGGAAACCCAATCCCTCTGATGTCCAGGCATCATGTCTACTTGTTCAAGCACATTTAGCAAAAATGACAGGATTTAAAATATTTCCCCCAAAAATGTAAGATTTATGAAAATAAATCATATGAGAGTATAGGGTTATGTTTTTTTGATAATCCAACACTTACAATTTAAGGTTTTGACAATGAAAGGCATGAACAAGAATCATGATGTTTTAAAAAAAAGGAATTACTGATATTGTATTAATAATAGGCATGAGATAATATCATGGTAATTATACAGCACTTCTTAAGTCTAATCAGTTTTTTTTATTATTCTGCCTTTCATATCTTTTTCATAGTAGGCTGATGTACTGCACCTTAATTCTGGTTGATTCCAACCATAATTGTTGTTGTTGTGCTTTACTGACAGCTTTATTATTTCTTATTATTTAATTTTCTTTAGCTAAAAACATTATAATAAATTCTTGAGGCCATATTAACTGTGTAGTGGAAAAATCTGATATTGTGACACCCTATTTCTGATTTCAACATAACATAGTGTACCATAGCTGCAATACATACCAACATTTCCAGTGCTCAGTTGATAAGGGAAACTATTTATTACTGTATAGTCTATTTATAACCTTTAAAACCATTCTTATAGAGAGAATAGAGTGCCTCCCTCTGAGCCCTGTCATTACGCTACAGTGATGGCCTGCAGCAGTTTGCCCCTTATAGACCAGTCCTTATCATATCCACTTAACAGAGAGATGTTCTCCGTGGTCAGTGTGATGGCTCTGGAGGCAGCACCACATCACTGACCCTGCGGATTAATTGTTTCCATGGTGAATTTCTATTGATAGTAATAATATTAGCTTGATTCTTCAAAATTCCTGATTGATGTGGTTTCAGTGTGTGAGGGGCATATAGAGATATAGAGAAAATACAATATACAGTGTGTATACCTGTACAAAGTCCTGTGTCTGATACGGCTGTTAGGGTTGTGTGAATCCTGTCTTCTGGCATTAAAAAAGTAATATTTTGAAGCTAGGCTAGTAAGGTATGTTATCACTGAAGTCATGCAATCTTTATTTTTGTTATATGTTGTTTTAATTTCTCTTCAGCTTGCAGTTAAATAATATGTGCAACAATAAGTTTAAATTTTATTTGTGATAAACTAGGCTGCGTCTTTCATGTACAAATGCTCCATGTAATGTGTTATCGTGACTGTAGTTGAAATGGTTGTAGTTTTTTTTAATGGCCTACAATAACCCCAGCAATGCCTGATATCGACAATGATATTAGATGATTCAATTCAGTGGACTTTTGTCTCTCTAGAATTTATGCACTTGGCAACTACGCGTGGTTAAGTTTAGGAAAATAAACTCTATTTTCTTCTGTAAGCTACTTCTGGCAGAGATCTTCGACACTGGCTTAAAATGTAAATATTGAGGCTTGGATTCAATACAGATGTAATTCAAAATATTGTGTTTTTCTGAAAGAAAATTTGACCCTCACACTTCAGCCAAGATGTTTGTTTCATCAGTTCTGGTGAGCAAGTCAATACTGAAGGTTTTGCAGTTTCCCCAACTATTGATTGTCTAAACACACATCATTTAGCAACACTGTGCATTAACTTTACAACAATCATTAAGCCTTTTCTCAGTACTTTATTCCTTTAAATCTCAGTGTCATGTAAAACAATGGAACTCTTTCTTTTGAGAAGCAAAAAATCAATGCCTTACAAGATATGTGCTGCCCTTGAAATATGCTTTTTCTCCATGTCCACAGCGTGTTTTTTAATAACAGGCCTATTCTGGTATATAAATAAAGCACATTTTGAATGGCATTAATGTCAAACTTGTGTTATTCAACTTTCTCAGTGTGGACCGATATGCTGAAACCACTGGGGAACAGTTCAGAGGCTCCAAACATGAACCTTTAGAGAGTGATCAGAGTTAACTGTGCTGGACTGAACCCGTGTTTAAATGCAGCCTTTAAACTTCACAAATAGAAGCTGAGATATCAGCCTTGAATCTAGGAAAGACTTCATTCCAATGAGAAAACACCCAAACAGTTCAGATGAGCAGGTAAGCTGTTTTTGTGACCAGTGTGACTTCAGAAAAAACAAACAAACAAACAAACAAAAAACAAACTACAAGTTCAACATTGAATATTTTGGAAGAAAAGCACTCAAAAACCCCCTCTCCTTAAAACTCTTTCTTTCTTATGCTTATGCTCCTTAAAATATAAAACCTTGACTATACTGACTTTGCAAAGTCTGTCACTAGAGAGGTGTTTCCAAATCCAATTACTGAGAAGGGGGAGATGTCTACTCATTTCCTTAAAATCTTAAACGAAAAAACATCTCCCTCCCATGACAAGTCACAAACCTGAAAGCAATGGTGGGCAAAGACAACTGAAACCTCAAGCTTAGAGCAGACTTGTCAAAACAGCAAGTAATAATTTGTATATATACAACCAATAAAGCTGTGAAAGCTGCTGGTGGTTACGAGCTAACAAATACCATGAAAAATTATGTCATGTAAATATACAATTCAATACTCCTGATTTTGGTGCACCACAGAGTCCTCATATGAGTCCCATCTGGAGTGTCTGCCAGCTAGCCATCTTGACGCACACAGCTCCAACGCCAGCCAACCTAATGCAAGCAGCGGTGGTGGGCGGAGGGCTGTGATTTATATATCCAAAATATTTCAAGAGAGGGTAGCTGCACCTCAAGCCATTTTTCAAAGTTTTTCTTTGTTTTCTAAAAAAAAAAAAAATGTTGAACAAACTATTGATCATTTTACATACTTACACACTTAGATTGTATGTGTTAGAGAGAGACTTAAAAAGATGTAACCATATTTTTTCTGTCTGTTGACAACATGAGGGGGAACAATATAAACTGGGCTCTTTATTAGCTGAATTTTTATTTTAACTAAAGAAGAAACCGTACTTTATTTCAGAAATCATCTTAAAGAACTTTAAAGGACATTCTACTAAGCCCAAATCCAAGGTTCACTTAGAAACATGAAATGTCAAACCATGCATGAGGCCTTCAACCCAGCAGCAGTTTTCAGTGGGACTGATCAGTAAATGCGGTGGACTGGCTCTGAAAATCAAGTCGTGAGCTGAACAGGATAAACTTAACTTCAGGGGAAACTCAACATGTTGTCAAGGACAGAGACAATAGATGAAGCTCACGGTGGTCTTACAGGAGAAAAAAAGGGTTAAGTGAGCACAGATCGCTTTTTGCCCTTCGCTCTGTCTGTACTCATACGTGTTCACTCTTGAGGCACTCAATCAAAAACAATTTAGAGATGCTAACTTAGGTAGTCAAGGTTGAGGCTTTACTTTTAAATGATTCACAGCTACAAAAATATCTGTCTTTAAGGTGGTCCTCTCAGTGTCCACAGGCCATCTGAATCTCTCTCAAACATAAGTGTACATGACCCTCAGTGTTTACTCAGCTGCTGTAGCCTCAGGCTCAAACTGGTGTTGGAGCAGCAGATGCAAGGTTTATCTTTCTCTTTCAACTTCATGACTTCCTCATATTTTTCCCAGTTGTTCCAGTTTTCTCAAAACACACTGTGAAACAAGAGCATTCTGCTGAACGAAGTTGTAAGAAGGTGTTACCAAAATGACACCAATTCTCTGCTGCTCAGCTCTTTGAAACGGGGACGTTGGATGTCAAATAGAACAAGCTGAACAAAGTACATTTCTGTGTGTGTACACATAAATATGCAGGCCTAAAGAATGGGCACAGCAATTGTGTGTGTAAACCCCTGACAATGTGTGAGGCTGTCTCTCTGTCAGAGTGAGAAAAGAAGAGGGGGGGCCTTGGTGGTAAAGTTGGTTTCTGTCACACATACACACACACAGACCCTCCATCCCTTTCTCTCCTGTCACCCACTGATGGGAACGACAGGGCGACAGGGCGACTGACAGCATGAGCAGCTCATTCAATTACACATCTCTCTGATGAAAGGCTTTCATGTTCTCCAGAGAGAGCAGAGGAAGGAGGGAAAGAGAAAAGAAGAGGTCTGCATTCGGGAAAAGGCAGAGGGGACATGAGTCACGCTGATGATTAGTGGGAAGTACACGAAAGGAATTGAAGTAGAAAAGAGTTAGTGAGGAAAATATTGGAATTGAGATTGAAAAACGATTTAGACATGTCCACTCAAAGTAGCACTCATCTGAACATCACATCTGTATTTTGTTTTTCTTGGCAAAGTGAGAGCAAATCTACTCAAAATGGGTGACACCAAATCATATTCCTAATCCTCATCATTCCATTTTTTTTTTTAATTGTTTTACACATGCACTTAATTTTTTTTAAATCAGAATTGTACAAAAAAACTCTACCAAGGAAGGTTAGGGTTAGGTTGAAGGAGCATTTATACAGATTATTTCAGAATTAACGTCACTGCCATAAAGGGAGATAAGATGACCAGGCATTGTCAGTCTACCTAACGAGGGCACCTCTGTGCATTTTTTTACAAGAAGCTGTACATGTTTCTTCAGTTCCTGCCACTAACTTCACCCACTCTTTTGTTGCACAAAAACACTCTCAACTCTGCTCATCACACACACATCTGTCAGACCTTTTGCCCAACATGTTGGCCTGTCTCCACTGTGTCCCCTGCATATGTTTAAACAGTGCTCTGGAAAAAGGCTACTTCAGGCTACAGTTTGAGTCACAGACTTTTAGATCTTTTGTAACATTGTAACTAAAAACAGAACAAGTCTCTGTCCTCATAATTTAAAAAATGTCAAAATTCAGCTTGTGAAATACCAATACAATGTTATGCCTGAGTCCTCTTCTAATACACCTCAGTTCACTGTAGCTGCATTTTACATGCTGATAGGACTTGTTGCCCTGGGTTTAAAGCTACTCATTACAAGTACCACAAAAGAGTAATGTTTTGATTTTTATCCCAGCATCTAAAGGTAACAGTTACTTGATATAGTGCTCGCTGTGCATCCTCAGAAACACTGACATCTCCTATAAAAAAAAATCCTCCTCTAATCTCTGCTATCATATATATAAGTTGCACATACTATAGTGAGTATTTCACAGAGATTTGACTTTCCCAGGATGACACAGGGTTTCAATCACCAAAACTGTTAGTCTCTAAGTAACAACAGAGAAAGTAACTAACAGTTCTTTCTGCATGTAGTTCATGTTTTGACATAAAATAAAACATGCATTTAACAACTGCTTTTTCGAAAATGTGAAAATGTTGAAAGCTACAATACAACACTATATGATATGCAGTGCAGACCACAAGGCTGTCCTCAGTTGATTTTCACATTTTTCATTTCATAAACATTAACTGACATTTACAATATCTATTTTTATTTTTGACATCTGTAAATCAACGGTAAATCTTTCAGGTCCACTTGTGATGCATCCAAGAACTTTTTCCCCCCTGCCTCTAATTGCATTTCACTTATCTGACTTGTTTTCTCTTCATATTACACTTGAAAAAATAATCCATGAGAAAAATCAAAAGGCTTATACAGACATTCTGAAACATGAGGAGCAAGAATGCTCACAGCATGAGTTTTTATGTCCACTGTTATGTGAGCTATAGTACATAGTGCACAGGATTTGTATAAACAAATCAATCATTCACTTTGACCCTGGTGACTTGAGTCTTTCCTAGGCAAAATTCTGTGCAAATGTGCATAGCAAAGACTGATTGCAATCTTCATAGACTTAGTTGGTTTAACAATACATGTATAATACTGTTGCTCGAGTATGAACAGTGAGAGCCGCCATTAAAGAGAAGACAAAGAAACCAACACCACCTTAAAAGTCACAGACAGAAATTCCAAGAATATGATCATGGGTAACTGCAGCACACAAGACTTACTTGTTGCCTTTTTTGTATTTGTATTACTTACTTTAATTACACTATTTTCTTCAACTGCACTGGCAATAGCTACCTCATTGTGTGGGCTAGAGGACAGGAAGCAAACATCCAATGAATAGTAAAAAGAAAGAAAGAAGAGAAATAAAAAGGGTCTATAGCAGTACTTCTCTCTTCTTACGTCACCTCCAATTGATCTAATACCTGACACAGACATCTTTATCTCTCTGTCTCTTGTGTTTCATTCCTCTCTGATAGTAATTAGTTGATGAGCAGCCACCCACTAAAAACCTGAAAAGGCTATTTATTTATCTGAGAATGTGCAATGGTGTTAGTGCTTGTAAATGAGGAGGCAAAATACATTAAATACATGAAGGAGTAAATGAAGTGAAAGTAGAGCCTTGCACTACCGAATGTTCTCAAACCCAAAATGTTGAACTCAAGCCTGGCTCATAAAAAACCTAGCTGAACATAACAGGCTTAAATGATTAAAGAGAGAAAAAGAGAGAGACCTGATCCAAAAGAGACCTGAGGATCTCTCTTTCTTGTGGTGGTTTTTTGAACATCCAATTCTCATGTGACTTTGTGGTGCAGGCCTGTGTTATGCAACTGAGACACTGTAGATCTGGAGTCATCTGTCCTTTCGCCTCCTTTGCAACAAACTTTATTTACATATCAGAAGGTAAAACATAACACACACAACACATGCAGCTAATGAAAAATACAGTAAGACTTTTAATACTTACAAACACAATGTGAACACATCACACCAATTCTCACTGCCCTTTCACTGGTTACCTGTCGTTTAAAACATTCACAAACCTTGAATGCTCTTGCATGTATCTGTAATCCGCAAACTCCCTAAAAACCTGGTTGCTGCTTGAGAGCCTCTGGCTGTCACTTCTGCCACTAATGGTTCAAAACCTTAACTTTTGCTTTTGCCGCGGAACTTAATTTCTTCTTTTACTTTTGTCTTATGGCTTCTTATTAACTAATAATGTTAATTTATTAAGTTATGAAAACAGACTGAAGCAATTCCAGTCTTTGTTTATCTGCGAGATTGTACTTAATGGCAGAAAGAATTACAAAGAAAAAGCTAGGCTTATACTTAACCAATCCAGCCAGTTTAATTTATATGACCTTTACTTAACTTTTATTTTTAAAAGCCTTTGTTACACTTGCAATTTAGTTCTAATAATTGCTCTGTTATAGTTATATTTATATTATCGTATTTAGGAGCATCAGTTGTAGCAGTTGTAGTAGTAGTATAATAAATATTACAGGGGAATGAAAGCTGTGTCTTGGCAGGGGTTCAAGGGTGATCTCAGTGGCTCCTCTAGGGTTGTGACGTGTCATTAACTCTGTCTGTGTGACAGGGATAAAATATCAGGGTCCATCTGGTGGCCTTGTTGCATCTTTGAATTTTTTTCTGCTGGCTTTGTCAGGCCAGTTGGTTTGGTTTGCAGCCTAGTATAAAGCACTAGGGATGAGGATTGCTCTCTTCATGTGAGGAGTGAGTCAAATCCCTAATGAAGAAGTACTGTGGGTCTCGGGGACACTACTACACTATTATTATCAGGCTTTTTGTAGTTTGTTGGACCAAAGCAAACAAAATGAGCTCACACAATCAGAAGAGGTAGTCTCTAATTATTAAATGTAAACATGAAAGAACTCTTCATGTTTGGTGAGAGTGTAGTTAAGGTGAATGTTTTGGAGTTTTTTTGATGGCTTTTGTTTGATTTTTAGAATATAGTTCAAGACTAAACATGTTAAACAAACCATATAACTGAAAATGTAGGCAAGTGAGACAGGATAACAAGAAGATGTGCGCCCTCCTCCAACATCCCCCTGGAGCTGATAATGAAAGATAAAACATGTCCACTGGCCTTTCATATTAAAAGGGAGATGATTCATTATGCATGTTTGTGTTTCTTGCTTCGCACTTACCCTGCTATGAAATGCAATAGGTAATTTTACATATGATGCAAAGAGAGCTTTCTCATGGGCAGTGTGGGTAATTCTCTTTATACTAGTGAGTAAATTCCTTCTACT
The DNA here is from genome assembly GCA_029814665.1 of Acanthurus lineatus. Lineage (NCBI taxonomy): Eukaryota > Metazoa > Chordata > Actinopteri > Acanthuriformes > Acanthuridae > Acanthurus > Acanthurus lineatus. The sequence continues at coordinate 9,937 of JAPZDV010000221.1, forward strand.
GAAAACCAACCGATTAACCTTCAGTGCACTATTATTGTGGCTGAGAATATCACTGTAACCTCTGCCATTACAGTTAGAATATCCATCAAAAATGTCCTGCATTACAACCATATGTCATAAAATATAATATCTAAACACAATACTCTGCTTTACATTCACCAGCCTAGGAGCAACAATAACCTGTTTTTTTCCAGTGACCCAAATGGTATAGAAAATTGTCATTAAGAACTAATTTCTCAGTCCATAGGGTTAGGGTGCACACAATATATATATACAAGACAATATAGCCATTCCTCCTTAAAAGAATAATTTATCCATGAGAAACATGACATACTAAGTCCTTGAAAAATAAAACAGAAATTATATCACTAGTTCATAACAAAACCAAGAGTCTGAAAAAAAATTGAAAGAAAACCTTTGCCCACAGTATTGAGCCTGTACAGACGACCGTCAGTCACATACACAGTCAGTTATTCACTTCAGTCATTGTGACCAGCAGCAACAGCTCTCTGAAAACCGACCACATCAGAAGTTTAAAAATCCTTGTGATCTTTTTCTTTTGACTTGTGTTAAGGTGAATGGTGATCAGGGACCACACTGCCACAACTCTACTGCTGTATGCGGACTATAAACATTAGATACAACATTAGACAAGCTGTAGCCACCAGTTCAATAAATACAGGGGGGAAATCTGCAACAGCTACCAGCAACTTGTGAGCTTGTTTGAAGATGTTAACATCTGTATTTTTCATGACAGCTTGTAATTAAAATCAGTTATTGCCACACCCTAGTAGTCAAGTGCTGGCCTCTATTTCTGAGCAAATGATCAGCTTGCATCATAATTTACAACTGAAACAAAATGAAAAAAAAAAGTACACTATAATGCATCATGTTTTTAGAGTCTTGCTTTTATCAGACTGTGGTACATAATTCAATCCGCAGCAGTGCAGCATGCACATTGGTATTGTCTTATGCAATATGCATGGTGTCATTTTGGATCCAAAGTAAGCAGTCTGGACAGTTCACTGGTTGAGACAGCATCCTATCTAGGTTAGATCCAAAGCCGAGCGAGCAGCTATTAGTTTGCCTTTAATAATAAATGGCAAGTAGGACTGAGGTTGAGTATCTAGGAGGAGCTGTGAAATACTGAGGAATGCGTTCATCAGTGAGCGGTGCAGTCCCTGCCATGCTAATTACCCTCATTACATTCAAGAAAATAGCTAATGCCAACTTGCTGCGAGCATCAAAACTGAGGTGGGAAAGAAGAAGAGAAGAGATGTAATTTATGTTTTATGTTATGTGGAAATCTGGTGTTATTTCAGAGAATCTGAAGTCTTGCTCAGTTTCAGCTTATTGCATATTTACCCACGCTATAAACATTATGGTACAGAGTCAATTTAGTGAGGCAAGATCATGCCTCGGTATTTGTAATAAAATATCACAGCTATGTTCTTGCTATTGAGACTGATTAATAAGTAATTGATGGACTCTATAGAGTACATGATGACCGAAGGGTACTGAAGGTACTGACCTGGAGCTGTTGGCTCGATATGAGGAAACAGAAATGAATCACTAGAGACTCTCTGACCTCCTTTTGCTGCTCCTGTGAAGTATGGTGGGTGGTGATGGAAAGAGTGACAGAGGGAGATATAGAACAGGGTTCCCATTGCATGCTAACCCAGAATTGAGCCACACTCTATCTCAGTCCAACAGCATTCATATACTTTATAAGAAATGTGTAGAAAGGCAATATAAATTAGTTGGATATTAGCCTTTTTTGATGCGAAGGTTCTCTTTTAGATCACTTTATGGCTTACGTGCTTTTCACAAGATCGACGAAGAGGAAGCTATGGAGCCAACTGACAGTTGTCTTTGTTGTCTTTAATAAGTTGTTAAATCATTGTCATAAATCAAACTTTTGATGTATACTATTGTGTAAAGTGTGAGCAATCTATAAAAAGGGAGTTTGGAGGCTTGTTATACAAGTATTATATTAGGGGAAGTCATGAGATATTTCTATGAAGTGCTCAATCACATAGCTACAGTATTTCAGAATGGACTTCTTTTGTCATTTCCCTGGACTGGAAAATGACACTGTAAAGTGCTGCTTTGCTGTGACCTACCACCATCTCAGCTTCCAATATATGAGCTGCCACCAAACCCCCCGTTACAGCCCAGCAGTCAGTGTTGTTATTCTTTCCTCTGTCTATATGGTGAATCCACAGCGACAGAGATTTTTGTATCATACAAGATGGATGACTGTCCCTTCATGCAAAATTAGGGAGGTAGAGTTTTTATAAATAAAATTCACTGACCTGATTTACTACTGCTTCTGAAACTTTGTGTCAGTAAAATTCCATGAAAGTATAATATAGTACATAAAAAATGCATTTTTATGAGGCTTTTCTAAATTTTGACTACTCAAAGCACTTTAATACACAGATTAGCAATCACCCATTCATCAGGAACTCATACACACATATTCACACAGTGATGGAGCAGTTTCAGGTTCAGTATCTTGTCCCATGGACACTTCCACATGCAGACTGAAGGAGTATGGGATCGATCCACTGACCCTCTGATAAATAGATGACCTGCTTTACCTCCTGAGCTACAGCCACTGCCACAGTCTGCAGCATTATTTAGTTTAGCACAGAGAGGGAGAGAATATACAGTTAGAGAGACAGCAATGTTTGATACATGTATAATAAAGTTAGTGGAATGATCAGTTAAGCACAATGAAAGACATAAGAGCAGTGGTGCTACAAGATATGGTTTTTCACATAACTTTGACCTTCTTTTCCTACGAGAATCTTAGCCAATTTTAATATTTGACTGAATGTATATACCAGTCATTATCTCATGTTTACAGAACTAAAACAAAGTCATATAACATGAGTTTAAGCAATTTTACCACAAATTTCCCAGACTGATATTTGATAACTGATCTTTAATGAAGCTGACAACATGAAGCTATTAAACCACTATTTTCTCATGAGACACATGCTTAAATTAAAAACAGTTTCTTCATTTAAAACAGTATTTCATGTTTAAGAGTAGAAAACACTTTCTTTTATGCTCCATTTCTTACCATAAATGTAAAACCTTAACAGTCAACAGTCTTTGACTTGATTCCAGGATCAGATTTAAAGACTAGAAACTTTATGAAACCCAGAGTATGTTTTTCTGCTGTTCTTAGCAAAAGGCCAGGCTTCAGGCACAGTAAACGAATACTGCAACAAAATATCAACACTCAGTGTAAAGGATGGGAGTGATGGGATTAGGATACTCTCCTCTCTCAAACTGCTAACAGCTTTTTCAAGGTCTAACAGAATTACAATGGCCACTTGTCTGAAACACTGACTGTATAAAACACTGGACAAACCCTCCGTGATGTCACCCATTGGTTTCTGCCGGAGCAAAAGTGAAGCCTCAGAAATCTCGTCCTGGGCGCTGCCATTAGCCTGCGCCTGATTCCCCCCAAAGCCCACCTAAATGACGAAAACCAAATATAGGAAAAGAGGTGGGGCTAAGGCAGGGTCGAAGGACCTACACCACACCCACTCAGCTAGCCGTCAACGGGCTGTCAATCAAGAAGACCACGCCCCAATTATGCAAAAATGGCCAAATTTTAAGCTTAAATATTAGAAAAAAATTCACCCCCTTCAAAGTTTTCATTAGATGATAAAGAAGCTGTAGACAAAAATACGTTTTTTGAACCAGGCTGTAAATATGTTTATTAATGAGAATTTTCTCCCTTTTGGAGTCAACCTCAAGTGGTCAGTCGAGGAATTGCAAGTTTTTGTACTTCCTGGTTGGCTTCAATGTGGAAGTGAGAAGGTTGCCC
>JAPZDV010000222.1:0-13776 GCA_029814665.1 Acanthurus lineatus
GATGGATTTTTCAGGCTGCGAAAAGAATAAGATTATGTCATCCGCATACAACGCTATATAATGATCTACTTTGCCAGGATGTATAGGGATAATTTTTGGATGACATCTAATGCTTACTGCAAGGGGTTCAATACACAAAGCAAACAGCAGGGGGCTCAATGGGCAACCCTGCCTAACACCATGATACAGATTAAAAGGGTGAGATCTGTCTGAGTTGGTGAGGATAGATGCAGTTGGGTGTGCATAAAGCATGTCTACCCATGAACTAAAGCTTTCACCCAGGCAAAATTCTCTGATTGTCAACAGCATAAATTTCCAATCCACTTGATCAAAGGCCTTGTGTGCATCAAGCATGAGTACTGCAGATTTTGACTTTTTTCATTTGTTATAAACAATATTTAGTAATCTACGGACATTAAACTGGAACTGGAACTGAAGAAGCTTCTCGGATGAGAAGTGAAACGTCTTCCCGAAAACTCAACTTAAGTCCAGTTGCCTTGTTTTCATGACTCTTTAAGATACGGACATTAAAAAAGGAAAATCTCCTAGGGATAAACCTGACCTGGTCTGGGTGCATAATGGTTGCAACATGTTTGTTCAGTCTATTTGCTAAGATTTTGGAGAACACTTTGAGATCACTACCGAGAAGAGCAATAGGCCGGTAAGATGACAGATCGGTCTGATCTTTATCTTTTTTCAATATTAAAGAAATATTTGCTGTATATAATGAGTCGGGCAATTTTTTGTTCTTAGCTGATTCTCTAATCATTCTTAGTAGTAGGGGGGCCACATCATCAATAAATGCTTTATAAAATTCGATGCTAAGGCCATCAGGGCCAGGCGACTTTCCACTCTGGAATTCCTTTATGGCTGCGACAACCTCCTGTAGTGTAATTTCAGTGTTAAGTTCATTTTGCGCATCACAGTCTATCTTAGGAAGTGGGAGGGAGCGCAGGAATTGAAGAATATCCTCTTCAGCTGCAGGGCTTTGGGGTTTATATAGATTTTCATAATAGTCTCTGAAGCACTTATTTATTTTGACAGGGTCTGTCACACTAGAGCCCATCTGACTTTTAATTTCATGAATAGCCCTGCTAGCCTGTGCCCCTCGTAACTGCCTTGAGAGAAGAGAGCCAGGTTTATCTCCCAACTCGAACTGTTTATGCCTCACTTTCAGCAACAAAGTGTTGATTTGCTGGGAGAGAATATCATTATATTCATGCTTTAACTTAACAATTTTCTTCAATAAAGATGGAGATGGAGCCTCTCGATACTGTTTTTCAAGAAGGGCAGGCTGTGGGTCTATAACAGATAACCTTTGTCTTTTCTGTTTTTTTTGCACTGCTTCATATGATATAACAAAGCTTCTTATCACTACCTTAAAGGCCTCCCATAAAGTTGAATCTGAAACGTCGCCTGTATCATTAAAAGCTAAATAGTCCTTTATCGAAAGTGAGCATTTTTCCAGAAACATTTTGTCGTTAAGAAGACTTGGATTGAATCGCCAATTATAAGGGGGTTTTTTCCACCCAAAGTCCATACCTATAGAGACTGGGCTGTGGTCTGAAATTAAGATGTTGTTATATTTAGATGACTTAGTAATTGCTGTTAGCTTAGAATCAATTAGAAAATAATCAATCCTTGTGTATGTATTGTGGACTTGTGAAAAAAAGAGTATTCCTTCTCTGTGGGATTGTGGATCGTCCAGATATCCACCAGGTTAAATGTTTTTATCAAAGTGGAGTCTGAGGGACTAACTGGGCGGGATGAGGACCTGTCCAAAAAAGTATTCAAAACGCAGTTGAAATCACCACCTGCAATCAGGTTGGTTGTTGCTAGGTCGGGAATTAGCTGGAAAACACCTTGAAAAAAACCTGGATTGTCAAAGTTTGGTCCATATAAATTAAGGAGGGTGACATGGACAGTCAAAATAGCGCCAGTCACAATTATGAAGCGACCATTTGGGTCCGTTTTAGTTGAAATGTGTTGAAAAGGAATATTTTTTTTTTAATTAAGATTGCCACATCACGTGCTTTGGCTGAAAAAGTTGACTGGAAGATTTGTCCTATCCAGCTACACCTAAGCTTTAGGGCCTCCGTATGTTTAATATGTGTCTCTTGCAAAAACAAGATATCAGCATGCAAATCATGCAAGTGAGAGAATATCTTTGCCCTCTTTGATGGGCTATTTAAACCTCTGACATTCCAAGAAGTTAGATTAATAATGTTATTTACTGTGTTATCATTCTTTGTGCCACTCATGGCACCTCTAAGGCATAGAGATGCATGGTGCCATTATGTACAAACAAAATATGCATACAGCATAAACCTAACTGAAAGAAAATACCCCCTAAACTCCCTGCTTTGCCTACCTTTAAGAAAAGGAGTAATATAAACCCCACATGGCAGCGGAGCTGCTGAGAAAGGAGCCGATACATGTAGTAAAGAGGAACCTAATAAAGCGAACAAACACCTCATCCCCTGTCTCAGCCCCTCACCACCCTCCTGTAATTGAATTATTAACACTTTTTTTGAATCTAGCAAATAGCCTGCTAGTGCCTATTTTGAATTTCCAAGAGAATTAAGAATATAAAATGTAAAGAGTAAAAAAAAAAAAAATTACAAAACACGTTTTACAAACTGTTTGCGACTGGTGTAAGTTTTTTCCTTCTCTTCCCTTGTCTTTGTAACCAGTGCCAGGCATAGTAACAGCAATGATTGGCTGAAGTTATACAAACGTCATAACATTAAGGCAACATAACTGAACATAAACTTTTTTGCTTGAGTTCTATAATTATTGCAAAAAAAAAAAAAAAAAAACACCTGTCACTTTTGCCTCACCATTCATTTAGTCCATTTGTCCATAATGAGAAAAAAAAATAGCTACACATTGATGCAAGCCTGTGTGAATCATACCACATCCCGTCACGTTGTTGGTGCTCGTATGACCGGTCAGCCGGTGCCCTCAGCCACCGGAGGCGGCTTAAACTTGGTTTGACCAACATTGGTGAAAATCAGATGTGCAGGAAACAGAAACCCGTGTCGGATGCCAGCCTCCTTAAGTTTCAGCCGAACTCCATCAAACTCCTTGTGGTCTTTCATCACCTCTGCTGTGAGGTCTGGGAAGATGCTGATGCGCTGCCCCTCGTAGCTGAGCGGACCGGCGGTGCGGGCCACCCGGATTATCTTCTCTTTCACGGCGTTGTGGTGTATCCTGGTGATCATGACTCGTGGCCAGTTGCTCGGCGCGCCGATGCGGTGGGCACAGTCCACTTTTATTCCTCGGGGAAAGTGCTCGGCTCCCAGAAGTTTGGGCAGCAAATCAGACATAAATGTAGTTGGAGAGCCTCTTTCAATTTTCTCAGGCAGACCCACAATTTTAATGTTTGGTCTCCTTGAGTGGCCCTCTAGATCGATCACTTTGGCTTTGAGAAGTTTATTTTGTACACGCAGGTCATCGTAGCTTTTTTCCAGCTCGGCCAGGCGCCCCTCAATATCTCTGTGCCAGTCTTCCAGGTCTGTAATGCAGGAGGTGTTGGAGGCTACGGCATTTTTAACCCCAGCGAGAGTTGTCTCCAAGTTGTCAAACCTCACATTCATAGAGTTTTCCATCCGTCTGATGGCCCCCAGGATGGGTGACGGGGAGGCATCCTCCTCTGGTGCGTCTCTCTGAGCATGCTTGGGGCTGGTCGAGCCCATAGAGCCAGGTGAGCTAGCATTAGCAGGCTCGTTCGGCGGGTCGTCTTTGATCCCTGGATGAAACTCGAGTGTTCTCTGAGCCGGTTTCTTCGGCTTGCCCATTTTTGAGGTCTTATAAACGAATTTCACCATCAGAAAGTGGGAAAAATGAGTGTTAAATACTTTTGTCAAGTTGGAGTGGAGGAGCTGATAAAAACACACCCTACTACATCGCTGGCTCTCTAGTGCCCCCTACACCATTATCATTTGTATGCAAAAAATCGGGATTTTAGCTGCAATATGCTCACAGAAGGTTTCTTCAGACAAAAAAGAAGGGTTAAATTTCCAATTATAGTGTCGTACAGACAGGCTAAGATTTATTTTTATAGAAAGGGGGGAATGATCTGATTTTAATATGTCATGGTAAGTTGAACAATCAATGTTGAGTATTAATTTGGAGTCAACAAGTAAATAATCTATTCTGGAGAAGCTACTGTGTACGGCAGAAAAGAATGTCTAAAGGGCGCTGGAGTCTCCAGACATCCACAAGGTCCAGTGACTTTATAAGATTATTAAGAACCGGAACGGATTTGAGGGGAGGGGCAGTTTTTGATGAAGATCTGTCTTAATTTGGATCCAGGTAACAATTGAAGTCTCCACCAATTATAATATTTTGATTGCTATGTTGTGAAACGAGATTAAAGACTTTGCAAAAAAAATCAGGGCAGTCAAAATTTGGGACATTAATATTTAAAAGAGCTGATGGAAATGAGTTGATTGTGCCAAGAACAAGGATATATTTCCCACCTGGATCAGTGACCATGGACTGGAATATGAAAGGGATAGTTTTGCGGGTAAGTATGGCAACCCCTCTTGCCTTGGAAGTAAATGTTTATTGGTACACCTGTGACACCCACGCAGACCGCATACGCCTCTGCTCAGTAGGCTGGATATGGGTTTCCTGTAAAAACACTTTATCCGATGACAAAGATTTCAAGTGAGCAAAGACCGTAGCCCTTTTTAAAGCCTTACCCATTCCTCTACAGTTCCAAGAGGTAAGGGTGATGGAACTCATCCCCGACCTGGGAGCAAAATTATCCTGCATTTAAGCTGCGTTAGCAAGGTTTGAATAACACTGACATGTAGAACAGATAGAAAAAACCCCCCAAAAAACGGGGCAGTAAAACATCCAAAAAGAAAAGAACACACACCCCCTCTCCCACCCCCAAAAAAGAAAAAACTGCAGCAGGAGAGCATGCTGCACACGCCACCTATCTACTAGGAGGCTGCCGGGTAATAGAGCCAGCAGTGAGAAAAAGAGTAAAGTCAAACGCTAACTATCCCAACAGTACCACCAGCCCCATGCGCCCCTCCAATGAGTACTACATTAACTTAGATAGCACCCTACTGAGGTTGGTCCAGCGTGATGTAGAACAGTTCAAATCACTAAAATAAATTGGCAGTGGACATGAGACGTCTATATGGCAGTAATAGTTCACAGTTCAGTGTAGATCAAATGTCCACACATTGGCATTGAGATACCAAGCAGAGAATCATTGTGTGGATTAACAAATTGAAAACATAGTCTCTGTAGTGAAAACAAAACTATCCATGCATAATGGCATAAAATGCGTGCCAATTTAAGGCTTATCAGTCAGAGATTTTGCAAACCATTCAGCGTCTGATGGTGCAGTAAAGACTTTAACTGTGTTGTTGTAGACAACATTCAGCTTGGCTGGAAAGCGTAGAGTGCACTTAGGGCCGGCGTCCATCAGTTTCTTCCTCACGTTGTTAAATGACTGCCGCTGAGCAGACACCTCAGCAGTGTAGTCCGGGAATATCGACACTCTCTGGCCATGATACTGCAGGGGTGGATGTTGACGGGCAAGGTGAAGAATGTTACTCACGTCGCTGTCGTTATGGATCTTGGCAATGATGCCTCGCGGCCGTTCGTTAGGTGATGGCTTGGGTCTGAGCGTGCGGTGGGCCCGATCAACTTTAACGGGTTTACCGAAGTTTTCTTAGCCAAGGAGCTCTGGGATCAGCCGTGAGATGAACTCTGTGGGGCAGCCATCCTCTTCCCCTTCTTTAATACCGACCACCCGAAAGTTAAGCCTGCGTGAGCGCCCCTCAAGGTCATTAACTTTAGCTTTGAGGGCGCCGTTAGCCTTCTCTAGCTCCTGGCACCTAGCTTTCAAAGCTGTGATGCGGCTATCCGCGGCTGTGTAGGCCTCTTCCATGTCATCCATACGTTGCTTTGCCTCGCGATGTTCTTTCTGAAGTGTTGACAGACAGGCATCTATAGAGTCAAGACGTCCTTCAATTGACTTCTTCAGATCCTCCATGACTCTACCTAGCTCTGTGCCTTGTTGATTGATAGCGGCTAATATAGCAGTGTTGCTAGCGACGGGCGACAATTGCGACGAGGCCGTCCTGCTTTCATCCCTTTTGGGTGGCATGTCACAAATATTGACGTCTATAAGCTGCCTAGTATCTCAAGTTACATTGGATCAGAAAATAAAATGCGGGTGCTGAGTAGTGTAAATTAAATGGAGGGAGCAACACGGAGCTTTGGTGAAACACGTCTACTCCATTACAGCGCACGAGCGCCCCCCGATGAAAATTTTGCTTTTTTTTTGGCAATTTCCACATGTTGTAATTTAACAAACTCCTCATAGGGATTTTATCTGACCAAATTTTTTTGAAATTTTGTTTACATAAGCATAACACCTTTGTCATGAAGGTTATGAGAAGCTTTTGTCTACTATCAACTCTGTGGCCATGGCATTGCTGTGGCGTTACTGTGGTGTGGCACTACTTTGTGTATTTCGCCATGAGAGAAAAAAATGCATATAGCTTCAATGTTCATTGTCTGATACGTACCAATCTTCACATGGTTGTTATGAGTCCTGGCCTGAGACCAAATACATATCAATATTGTGTCATAATTACAGCACCACCTACTGGCGACATTAAGTGACCTGTTTTATGCTGACATGTTTTTCTCCCAGCAGATTGATCAAATCAACCACCAAAGCTACAACAAATTCTGTCTATACAATATAAAGCACATACAGTAGTACAACCAAGTACGACAAAGTACAGCCAAGATGCACTAGCTCTTGTAGTGGACATCTAAAATTAAGACCACAAACAACTGTCTTTAGTAGTTTATAAAGCCTTTGCAAAGGGACCCAGCTCCCACAGAGTATGAGAGTTGTTAAGGTTGTTAAGTTTTTTGTGTATGTATTTATAATCTGCTCTTTACAACCTTAGCCCGTTCCTGTGTTTCCTTCACTCTCCCTAGAACTCTCTGACCTAGCCTCACTTCATTCTCATTGTCAGTGGCCACTGATGGACTAATCATAAAACTGTTACATCCTTGTCTTCACATCTTTCTATGCTATAACAGTATGGTAAGCCTGTCAGTTGTCTTTAATCCAGCAGAGTTGAGCCCTTGGCCACTGCACAGTGGATAATGCCTTCTTCCCTGGGCTGTCTTACAAGTTACAAGACCAGTGAGCTTAGATTTACCTGGACTTGTGGATTCTCTGATTCACTGGCTTTTAGGAGTGACAAAAATCTTAAAAGAGAGAGAAGATCCAATAATCAGCAGAGACAGACTTCAGCCCCTTTCCTCCCTGGCATCTGCTCGGTCAGCACCACAGTATGGTCCCTTAACACTTTGTTTCTCTGTCTCCTAGCAACTCCCTTAAATCAGATGCAAGCATAAGAAATTGAAATTGAGCCTTCTCATTTGTCAAGCAGTGTTTTTTTATGATTATCTAATCTTTTTCAACCTACACAACAATAATCATTATTGAATGAGCTACTGACTTTAATGACTTAAAAAAGCTGAATTCCATTATGGCCATTCTTTTCTTATCTGTGATTTTGTTTTATATTCTCAAATTTCAGTCAAAGGTATCTATTTTACATTACCAGTCACTTTGTCCTGCTCAAGATGAATGGCAACTGTCACATAACAGGCTGAACCTAGAAACAGACTGCACATTTGGGCATGGTAGCAATAACACTATCTTTATTTTTTTTTGGGGGGGGGGGGACCAAACCAAACCAGAAAAAATGAGGGGTGATTATCTGGCTTGATGAGGAAAGTGCAATGGTCAGGCAGGAACCCTGGAGATACAGGAGAGAGAACTAGAGTTTGACTAAACTGGCAGAGAGAGAGAGAAAGAGAGCAAAGGAAGGGAGAGAGAAAGTGACAACCATAGACAGACTTAAACAAAAAAATCAAAGTTTATTAAAAATATAGGTTTTAAATAAACAAAACCCACACACAAGAGGCAGGGAGGTGAGAGCGGTGTCATGGAGGATGGTATATGACATAGGAAAATCATCAAGTATGCAAAAAATAGCTTGAAATAGAACAAGATGAAATACAATGTCCTCAAGATGAAATACAATGTACTCAATCATGGTTTTTATTTATTACATGTCCTTCTTTGGAGGCAAGACAAGGGTTCACAATTATGAAAGAAATAAGAAATGATGTTCTGCTTGTTTCTAACAAAAGGGAGTGCCCTGATGAAGACCACTAAAAACAACCACAACATGTATGGAGCACACTCAGAATATTATGTTCTAAAAAAAAAGAAACATGTTTCAAACTTGAAAAAATATTGACTGCATACTCCACACTAAATATGTGATTTTAAAAGGCAGTATGTCTAATGAATAAGTTAACGTTGGCCTCCTAGACTGATATATTTTTCTAATATAATCAGGAAATTTATTTATAGACTAAATAGGTTAAGGTTATAGTCTGAAGTATGCTTGCTCTGTAATGCAGGCTCAATTAGTGACATCCAAACTGATAGCAACTGTCTTGTGTAAGATATTTCAGTACTACGCTGATTCCTGAGTTGGGTTCCTGGGAACACTTGGTCAAAACTGATTATTAGTCATTTTTAGAGCCAAAAAAAAATTCTTCACAGGCCATAGTGAATGGTGCAGATCATGGCAGTTTTGTTTAAGAATAATTCAAGTTTGGCCATTCTTTAACAAGTTTGTCTGTATACACTACAGTTTTGTAATTTACTAAATCATGTTGCTCCTTGAAAATTTCAGGGATAATCTCGCTGGAAAAGACTTTGCAAAATATGTATTCTGTTTGCTAGGAAATGACAATCTTATCCAAGTAAAAGCAATCAACTTCATAAAAAGCATAATAAAATTTAAACATAACTTCCAGATAGAAGTGTTTTTATTCATTATTCTATTCATTCAGACCAAGGTACTCTGTTCTATAAAAATCTGCCTTGACCCTGCAAGACCTGCCTGTCTCAAGGAACCTCTCTCTACTAGTCCAGAACCTCAATCCACAACTATGTCAGAACCCCCATCCAGATTAGACTGCACTGTTGTAAACTCACTTTGTTTTTAACTATATTCTGCCTCCTCCTTTAGGTGTGTACCTACCATTGATTCTAAAATAAACAGATGTTACAATAAAATGGTCTGGTCAGCATGGACTTCACAGACACAGACCAGGAACCCCCTCAGGTCCAAAGAGCTGTTTCTGGTTATGGAGGAATGCTTGGTCACCATGACCAAAGCATCTGCTGTTTTTCTTTTTTTTTTTTTTAATCCAATCAGTCTCTCACTCAGCAGGTTTCTGAATTAAGCCATCAAGTCTCTGTTATACTCTCATTTCAGACTGAACTAGCCCTATCAGCTTCTCCTCAGCCTGCTGTCCCAACTCCTTTCAAATGCTACCTCTATGGGATTCCTGAGCTATAAACCTGCAGACATTTACAGTTCAGCCCAGCTATCATTATATCTTTTTAAGCTTGTTTCCACCTGGTTTTTCAATCCGTCTTTAGTAATTCGATCACAAGTGGACAGTACAGGTGGGAACACACCCAAGACGCATTGAGGACGCATTTGATATCAGATTATTCAAACTACATTCAGAGATGTGGCCATATTTTCTTACAGCAATCTGGCCTGGGCCACATTGAAGGAATGCTTACTCAACTGACGTCTTCTGTGTAAGCAGAAGTAGGAATCACTTGTGCCACAACAGCCTCATAAAATTGCAAGACAAGTGGTAGCCAGAACAACCAATACCAACTCTGCAAATGACAATGAGAGAATTTCGCAGAGCATGTGGAGATATACAATGAATACCTCAAACATCTTTGTCGTCGTCGTTGTTTTAATATGCTCACTAAGTTCTTCTGCTTTTAAAATCCTGCAGACAGGAAAAGCATTCTTCTTTATTTTTCTTGTTGGTTAGGCATGGTTAAGTGGATTGCTGCGTCCCACAGGAAAAAACAACATAGATGGTCACTACAAGTGGAAATGATATCTTTGTTTATTTGCATATAGAGTGGGTGAGTGAGATGCGATCTCCAGTAGTCACCAGAGATTCATTTGGAGACGCATGTTGATACAAGGTGGGAACACATATGATTAGCGCTGTCCATTTATGATCGGATCACTCAGAATGGATTAAAAAACCAGCTGGAAACAGGCTCTGTGTTTCAAATCAAGCAGATTTCCCTACTCCTGAGGAGTGTCTTAAGGCTTGGGACCTTACCTGTCCACCTGTCCTACACTAGCCAAAAGCCCAAACTCCAGATCCCTGCCACTCTCTGTTGTCAGCATATTTTTCTCTCTTTGTCCACTTGCCTTGATTTAGGCATAGGAGAATATTCTAGACCAGCAGGTGGCATTAAAAACCAGAGCAAGAGCAAAACCCTTGGAGGAACCCCTGGCTGTCCTTTAATTTACTGGTTTGTGGGAGTATTGGAGCACATGCTGTCTGCAGTTTACCTTATCTCTTGTTGTCCATTTACCATTTATTTCCTGCAGGAATCGTCATTCACCTCAATTTCTAAAATCCCAAATCTGACAGCAGTACCTAAAATCTACAGGACACTTTTTCTGCCACCAACCACGGATCGATAGAGGTAAAATAACCTGTTGATTAGAAAGGTAATTGATCTATGACGCTCATGGAATCCCTACTCCTTTGTACTTGATTTCTACTTGATTAGGGGGCCCAGAGAAGCTCACACTGGCTTCCGCTTCCTCTGTGTTTGCATGCCTCTGTCTGTCTCTACTGTGTGTTGCCTGAAGCTGGGTTTGGCTTCTAGGCCAAAAATATTGATCTGCATGCAAAAGTAACTACTAGGTTTTGAGTGATTGAAAAAAAAATCATAAAACTCTAATTATAAAACTTAAAAATGACTGCACAAGCCCATTATTTTTGAATTTGCTGTCTACTGTGTTATTTTCAAGATGAAATGGTGTAAGAATCATTTCATGTAACTACCTTGACATGGTGCACAGTCTATCAATCGATTTGACAAGCAAAAGGGCTAATTTTTGATTACAGAAAAAAGGAAGACACACACCACCGTCCAATAACAAATTAGTAAGGCAGAGGTTGAGCAAGTAAACAGTTTTAGGTTTGGTATTGAATTAGCATCAACAAATTAGCACCATTTGTCATGGACATCATATAACCCAATCTGGGAGAAAAGCACAAACAAACGAACAAAGAACCCACTCAGAGTTATTTCTTAAGAGAACATAAAAAAGCCAGATTTCCTCCTATATTTCCCTTTTTCTAATTCTCTAATTTTTACAGAGGTGCCATAAAAAACACCCTAACTGGAAACATCACATATTGGCATGGGATGAATACAGTCCAGGACAGAACTTTGCACTGGGTGATTAAAAGAAACCAGAAACCTTTTTACCAGTCATAGGTAATATCAGTGGGTGGCTTGCCTATGCACAGCCCAAAAGATATCAAATTGCAATACTCACCCAAGTAAAAACCTGTTCACCCAACTGAAATCTAGCAAACAAGACAGAAGTACCTGCTGCCGTAGCATAATACCACAGGAATGCATTTTTACTTGGGCCATGAGACTTAGTAACTAATCCTTTACACTCAAGTATAATATTTTTTTTCATTTTTGATGAACTTAATACTATAAACCACTGATATAGTTTTATGTTTCATCAGTAGCATAAATAGACTACAAACATCATTTTGTTACAGAAACTTGTGCTGTAAAATTAAATGTAAAATGAATCTTGTACCTTCCTCAATCTTATTTTTAAGTTGAAGTGACAGTGGAAAGAGTAGGAATATTGCCTTGTTAGATTATAATGAAACCACAAGTATAAAAGTAAAGTAAATGATTTAGCAAGACAGTGTGCAGACAATTCTGAACTACTTAATGAAATAGAGATGTGTACAATTTAGAAAACAGAAATCAATGCCTTTTTAAATTTATTGAACATCTTGATGCTGGAATTGAATTTCCGAAAAGGCAATGGTATCAGTCATTTTGATATTTTGTTATTGATCTGCTCACCCCTGCATACTGAACAGCACTGTCTAAATCTAAAACAAATATATGAACACAAAAAACAGAGGTAGGAATAAATAATAAATGGATTTTTCAGTAACAATTAGTATAATTTCAGTAGAATTTTAATTTAATGCTGTCTTTGTCATACAACAATCAAAAAATGTAAAGATCAACTGACGCATGAATAAGTCAACCTTTAAATAAATCAAAAATAGGTATTGCCTCCAAAGTTTGATAAAATCCATATTTTGAACATCAATTTAAATAATATCTTTTTTTATTTAGAGGAAAAATATGACACCAGACTGGCACAAAGATTTAAGAGGGAAACCTTGGTTTCAAATGTGCTCAGTCCCACTTAAAAAAATTCCTTTAAAAACCACGTGAATCATGTTATTGTTCTCATATTGTAGAATTCTGATGGTAAGAAAAACTGTAAAAAAATAAAGTACCAGTGATCTCAAGATAAAAATACCAAATGCCCTTGAAAATTTTCTTTAATTCTCCAAACAAATTGGAGGAGAATAGATCCAAAAATGCTCCTTTCGTTTTCTGCTTTCAGTTTAAAAAAGATGTCTTCTATCAGTTCGGAGGTTGATCTATTAGCAGTAAGCAGAAGAAGAGGGGATTATGGGGAATACTTAGAGGGTTCTTGGGACCATTCTGGTGACTCGCTGTTCCTTGGGGCAAACTCCACGCTAATGGAGGCAGAGGTTCCTAGTTCAACTTTGAAGCTGGTTCCATCTGAAGTTGTCCAGTGGTTCATGTTGAGGGCTGTGCAGTTGGTAAGGTTATTGGGGATGCTGCAATAAAATGATGGCATGGAGACACAGGTAAAAAGGATGGGTAGGGGCAGCTAGCTGATTTGAGATGTGGTTGAAGGGTTGGTAGACTAAGAGAATAAGAGATGGACAGATGGCCAGAGAAATAAGGAGAAATGTCTTTAGTGGGCTATAACAACCAAAAATCAGTACCTCAAACTTGATATTTCCAATCACAAAAACAGAATCTGTAAACATGTTATTATGCAATTCTCTGCCCCCTCTCTCTTTCTTGAATCTGTAAAGAAAAAAGTGGAATGGGTGCACAACCTATCAAAATTATTTAGGCCCTATGCACCCTTAGGATACAGAATTGTTGAATTTGTGTGTTTTGAAGTGTAAATGATAATGTGCTGTCTTTTATTTTGTAAAATGGCAAGTGACAGATCACTTAACTCTGTACAAATCATACAAGTTTGCGCAGATTGATTGACAGAATATATGTCGCTTGGAGTAAACACTAGAAATATTTAAAATATCAAATGTGTGTTGAAATTAAGCCTCCTTCTTAAAAATGAATATGTCTTCTTTTTGTCATCAGGTTTTATGAATTTGGCTGCCTTTTCAGAGGAGTACTGGATTCCATACAAAGTAAATGGTAAATGGAATGTACTTATATTCAGTGCTTTTCTTATCTCTCTATTACTCAAAGCTTTTACTATAGAAGTCAGCATTTGCCCATTCATAATTGCATTCAATGCAATTTTTTCTTTTTTAAGACCACAAGGGCTACAGAAGCAGTGGAAAGAGAGGAGAGCTGCGGGGTTTCTACTGCAGGATTCACTGCATTTCTGTGGCTCAAGACACTTTTTAACTGTATTGCATGTAAAAAAAAATGCTCTTGGCTTATTTATTTGTGTGAACACCTGAAAATACAAAACATGTACATAAAATACAAACTGCACACTTATATAAAACTAA
>JAPZDV010000223.1:0-13726 GCA_029814665.1 Acanthurus lineatus
CGGTGCCGTCAGATCCCGCCCACCTCTGAGTCTGGATCTGTCCGAGGTTTCTGCCTGTTAAAAGGAAGTTTTTCCTCACCACTGTCGCCAAGTGCTTGCTCATGTGGGAATTGCTTTCAACTTTGTTGTGATTTGACGCTATATAAATAAAATTGAAATTGAACTGAATTGAATGTCTGGATATTTAAATTTGTTGTTATAAGTCAAGCCCATTTTAATCAATCAATACCAAACTTTATGCATTGACTGAGTCATGACTAAGATAGCACAAACCAAATTTGGTTTTGATTAATGAGGCTGTAGGGTTGTCACGATACCAGAATTTCAGCAGTCGATACCAATACCAATGAATTACCGTGATTTTTCTACTCATTCGATACCAACAACAGAGCCAATGTTCTTTCAAAAAACACTCCTTTATTAAAAAGCTGTTTAACATAGGCTACTGTATTTCATCCAAACTTTTTAAACTGCATAGAATTTAAAGTGCAGCACCCAGTAGCCAAGACGTTAAGTACAATGTGAAAATAATAAACATACCTTACATAAGAACAAAAAGAGATGACGCATTACATTAATAAAAAGAGCAGAGCACTAATTTAAATTGCACCACTACCATGGTTTATCTTTTCTGAGAGTTGAAGGCCAACTGCTGATCCAGCTGCACTCGTAGAAGCCATGCCTCACATGTGTTTGTTGTGCTTGCTAACAGGCGTTCTCCTTCAGCACTAACTCACAATAAAATAATATACCTATGGTGCCAAATAAAAACAGGGACCGGTGTATTTTTTGCATATCAGCATCAACTTGGAACCAAAGTATTGGTTCTCATGACAACCCCATGAGGCCATTTATAAGATATAAACTTTTTGCTTTTGTCCTTTATTGATGAAGTGCAGTGTGCTTTATCTTGATATATTCAATATCAACATATTCATATTCATATAACATACTCTCAATATTTGTGCAAAGTTTTGTGTTGAATCCATGGAAAAATAATTATTTAAGGCAGATATTCTGGTAAAATATATTTTAACAAAAGGTAATCAGTGGTTAAACACTCACACTTGCTTCAAACTATTATCCAAATGATTGTTTTATTCGCCTAGGTTTACGGATTATTTTTACAAAGTTTAGTGCAATTTATCCAAGTGTCTTGGAGTTGATACAAAAACCAGATTTGGAAAAAATTCAAAACGAGGAATAATCTTTCTGGCTTATATGCATGGATTTTTCTGGACCCACAGAATAATAAAAAAAAGTATTTTGTTGCTGACACTTGAGGTGAGGGAGTTATTGCCCACACTGTAAAAGTGCTAACACAGTACCACCATCTGGTCAAGTTGGTTTGATTTTTCTTGCTTGAGTAGTGGGTAAGATTTGAAACTTATCTGCCAAGTTTTGCAAACTTAGCTCTTACAGTTTCTGAGATACATTTACAGTTGAGATACAGTTTTAGTGGAGACTAATAAATAAATAAATAAATAAACAAACAAACATACTAACTAACTACCTAACTGACTAACTGACCAAAAACAAAAGGGTTCCAGCACTTTATGCTTGGACCCCTAATAATAATGATAATAATCCTAGTGAAAATAATAATAATCTAAACAAAAACAATAGGGTTTCAGCACTTGATACTTTAACTCCTAATAATGCATCAGGCAAGCTGGTTCTTCAAACAATCTGAGCATTTGTTCTATCAAAATATCTTTCATATCAATGACAAACTGATATTGATAAGGATACTGCAATATTCTTGATCAAACCAATATTACATCAACTTGAATAAAAATATTCAAATCAAATTAGGACTTTGTATATCAGACTCAAACTGATTCAGATATTCGGTGGAGACACAACGCCTTAATTGGTAGCCATCTATCAAGAATCAGTGAGGCAACTTGTCTGGACCAAAAGGACACTACAGCACAAAACCTACCCCAGCCCCAGTCTCTGTACCCTGCTGCAATCTTTCATGTCTTGAAAAAGTACTTGTTGTGGTAACACCAGACTACAGAGCAGCTTATTTTCTTTGACTATAAGACTACTATAAATAATCATTATTTTTATGAATTATTATTTATTCCTCTATTTATATAATTCATTTTGTAATTAGTATAAAGGGACTTCAAATTGGGAAATTTACATAACTCTTTGTTGAAGAATGATAAATAAATTAACTTTGTACATTGTAGATATCAGACCCATATCACATAACTTGCTGTGCACATTTAAATTCTATAAACAGACATTCACACTCACCAGGCTCTGCAGCCACAGACATGTCCCTTTTGCTGTTGGGCTGTAGGTCTATGCGTTCCTTATTGCTGATGGGAAACCTCTGAAGAAGGCTGCGGATGAAATATAATGAATTGATCGAAGGGGTGAGGGGCATGGTGGGATGAGGTTTGTCCAAACTATCTTTTCTCCTGATGGTGAGGAAGCGATTAGGTCCTTTCCTGGAGGTGAGAGAGACAAATTTTTTCCATTTTTTTCCAACATACTTTTTAAACTGATTTGGCTTGCGGTTATCAGGAGCCAAAAATTTTGCCATATATGATCCCAAAAGCTCAAAGTGGTCCTGCTTTTACACTACTTTGTATCCCACTCATACATGTGTAGGATTGGAAATACATCCAGTAGCTTGCATGTGAGCAACGTATGTACTCACTGGAAAGACTTCAAATAGATTTCAAATTATATTGTACAATTTCTTCCTCTCTGCGTTAGTTAAAATATGCAACTTCTTAAAGTGCACTGACACAATTCTTCCAAGTGATGCAAAATATATATGTTTAACCACAGATACAGGTGGAGGAACTTACCCTTTGCTCTTGGAAATGTAACCCAGGGACTGGGCCATTCTGTGAATATAAGCTCTCTCAGTACTGGAGAAAGAGGAGGGAAATTCCATCTCTGTTCAGCCAGAGAAAGGAAAGGGTAAATATTAAGACTATTGTATCTTCCTGGTCATACTGGCACAAATATTAAGCATTACACTATTCATACCTCTATCATACTACATCACTAATGCTTTACTAATTTTGACCAAAAAAAAGTATTCCGTATTCTGCTATTTTCTGTCTAGAACAATTTAAACAGGTGATACCTTTCTGGTCACTGTAACGGAACCTCTCAAGAGAGAGGTTCACTGCTATCTTGACTTCTTCATCTATGTGAATTTCTCTAAGGCTGTCCGAGATGGAACCACGGGTGTTTTTTCTCTGGTTCTTTGCTGGTTTTTGTAAAGCTATATCATCATTCGACATGATGCACTGAAAAAAAAACAGAAAACAGTAACAAAAAAAAAACAACAGTTTTATCACCAGCAAAGCAAAGCCACATACTGGTGGTCACTTCTGACAGCTTTTCAAAGACAAGTCAGTTTAACTAATGAGAGCAGTGGAACACTTGGTAAACACACACATAGAGTAACTGCCTCAAGCCCTTTACCACCAGATGTCACTTCATCAGTCAGTTTTTACTTTCTTTTAATGTCTATAGAAATACCAAGGACATCAGATAGTTTTTCACACAGAACCAACTGGGGGATGGAAAAAGGCATGCACTTTCAAAAATTACTTTGTAGTGGAGTATATCGACCTTAGCTGTCTATCATGGCCTAATTCAACCAACCAATGAATAATATGATGTTGTAGAATAGCACTACCAGTAGAGCCAGTTAATAAATCAAACTCTTCTCAAAGCATGTACTCAGCAGGGAAGTAACATCTATTTCACTGAGAAACATCTTCAGTGTCATTCTTTGCTCTTCTTTTAATGAATACAAATGCTGTTGTGATATAAATATTAATAGAGCAGCATCTAAGTCATCTCTCTGCTTTTCTCTTGGTCATCACAGCTTAACTACACCGCTAACTGCCAATAGTTTCTCCAGGATGCTAACTGATTCAAACCACTGTGGTTCAGATTCAAGTACAAAGCCTAACTAGACTGACTTGCCAGTTCATGCAATCTAAAAAAAATTTATATATCTCGCAAGATAACATAGAGAAAGCTTAGAATCAATTGCAAAATAACAGAAAGATGTTTAGATATTTTCTAATTTTAGTGGACTCAATAATAACACTGCTATAAAATGCTGGGACTTGGTATTGAATCTCAATACTTTCTACATATTAACAGCAATTGTATATCACCTGCTTCAAGTAATGCAAAAAAATTATTTAAAGCCACCATTGAGTAATTTTTTTAGGTCTTGTTTACATATACATTAATCAAATGTTTCTTCACTTAAGTCATGTTTTTTCCACATATTCAAGAAAATAAGGAAAGTAATGTGCCATGAATAAAACAACCAAATAGGACTGCCTGTTTCTGGATATTTAAGCCAACTATATACTTAACAAGGAATTAAATAGCAAAGCAAAAATTTTTTGCCCAAAAATTGGCTCTGCTCACTGATTCACGGAGTAGTCCACATTAACATTATGCACCTAGATATGTTAAAGGGAGCTCTGTCATAATACAAAGGGTATAGCAGAACCTCGCAGTTGACTAATTTATACCTTATTAATGCCTCTATATCTAACTATTTCATATCTAATTAATGCCTAATTGGGCATTATCCCTTACTCATGTTACAGAACACTCATATTACCTCAGCCAACTGAGAACATGGAATATGGTTACAGTTAGTTTGTAACCCTTCATGCTGCACTTTGGCACATTAACTTGCTAAGAATCCTCTTTTCTATGGATCAGATTTTCAGGGCATTTAAAGGGATGATCTTACTGACAAGAGAAACAAGAATTGAACTGAACAATACACTACAATATTCTTCTTTAATGTTCTGTTTTACCATTGTTGTAATCTTTTATTTTTGTAGTATTTATACACTGAATTTTATTCTTCTTTGGAGAGCTATATGTGCTTTATGATAGACTAATGTTATATATATAAATTGCAGAACTATTATAAATTTGTAGCATGAATCCCTTTACATTTAAAGGATAATGTAACTTAATTTATGCAGAGCTTTGGTCATGTAGCAATAATATTGTCCAACCTGTTCTCAACTATGACTTTTTGTGTGTTAACAGTACAATGGTACAATACAATAGACGTACAAAATATACAAAATAAATGATTTGTATACATTTTAAGTTATAATTTTTGTATAAATACAAAAGTACAATACAATGGGCTAGACTGGTTGTGAGACTGGGGCAAACTTATAACTACACAACGAACTGATGATGCCAAGTCCATATAATTTTAAGCAGGTAAGTTAAATACTTAGATTGGTTGCGGGAGCATTATGGCGGTGAAATATTAAGGTTTAAGTTAGCTAATGTCATGTTTCCATCTAGAAAGCCTCTTCTTGGGTTACCGGTAACGTTAACGTTGTTTCATTTCCCCTGTATCGAAACAAACAAACTTAGCACAGTTAGCTGAACGGATGAGAGACATATGGCGATAAGAGGACTGAAACTAGCTTTATCCTCAACATTTTAATCAAATGGATTAAGACATATACTGTGCCTTGATCAGTGAAGAACTTCAGCAATGCTCTCAAGCGGGACAGGGGTAAGGTAATGTACTGATATTTTCTGGCAGCTCCTCTTGTGTTTCACCGGCAGTGGTGCCGCCAACGATGTGGCTACATCCGGTCCAACTCCGTCAAGGATTCATTACCACAAACCTAGGATGAACCTAGAAATATTTTTTGTCAAGTGCTAAATATATGACATACGCCATTTGTAACATGTCACCTGCAATTACTTAATATCATTTTAGTAAAGTATAAAATTCGAAAATGTCGTTTTGGATTACTTCCTTTTGTACATTAAAATCACCAGACTTCTGCTGTACGAAATTCTTATGGTTTAAAAATACTGTGGGTTGTCAAAGACAGCATGATCATTTTTAAACCCGTAACATTATGAGATAAAAGGGATTAGTAGACAAACAATGTTAACTTTAGGTAATATTTAGTCTAGAAATTACTTCCGGCTAGGTATCGCGCCTTCACAATAAAACCATAGTCAAATACATAAAGTGAAATATAAATATGTGAAATATATATATGCGTGTGTGCGCGTGTATTTAATTTTACTCAGTTGCAACGCCACTTGGCATTAACTGAAAATGAAATAGGCCTGCATATATATAGTCAAAACAAGTAAGGTATAATTTCATTACAATGATTGATAAGTAACTATGCCTACTTTTCAAAACAGCATTCAGTGGCTACGGAGTCAACATGTTATTAGTTAGTGAAAAGAGAAAAAAGCAAAAGATTCCGTCATTCCAACACTGTCTGTATTTTATAGTCTATTTGTAAGCAACATCTAAATGCCTTTGTACATACAAGTCTACGAATTTGTGATTAGTGGATATGTTCAAATTTGACCCCCATTATAACCAACAGAAAAAAGGCAGGGGTGGGAAAAAATGTCTGGAGGTCCATGTCCACCTTCAGCCTTCACAGTGCAGGTACAACAACAGCTTCATCAAGCAGGCCTGTCACTAGTTTGGTATACAAAAGACTGCTGTTTAGGTCTACCTGAACATCAATACTGTGGACAGAAATATAAGTGGTCTCCCTCATTAACTGATGGGGCCTTGATAGGTATATGTGTTACATCTCTACAGCCAATCCCACCTGGAAATCCTAAAATATATCATTAACTGGTTAGTGCTTCAAGTCTTAAGGCTTAAGTATCAATGCACTTAAGAAAATTGTCCCTTATAGAGCTATGGTATATTGGAATAGACTCCTAAATTATTCACCCCTATATAGAGGGAATTCAGTTTTCAAAAGAAATTGAAAGAAGCAATAATACGTAAAGAAATTATGTTCTGTTGTACCAGGGGAACTAAGTTAAATTAATATGATTTATGCAACGAAAATAAACAAAAGTTCCCTGAGACTATTGTGTTGCAATTTATTTTTTACTCAAAATTAACTTGAGTTACATGCCCCTCATTTATGACTGATTAAAATTGTGTCATTCGTTCTGAACATTTTTTGAGCACTAAAAGTGGGGGTGTGTAAGAAAACGTTTAGGAACCACTTTTTCATGAAAATAAGCTTTGATTTGACACAGAGAATATTTATAACTAATAAATAAATTAATAGTTTTACAATCAGTGTGAAAAAGTCTTTATTAATGTTCACATTTTGAGTCAAAACACTATTACAGCCAAAAAACTTGAGATCATTATCTGTACAAACAACAACATACAACTCCTAATGTCAAACTTCACAAGATTTCTGACAGTCAGATTTACTTCTCTCACATGTATATATGTACAACATACAAGATTCATTTGAGAACATGTATGTTGAGTAATGGATTCACTTTAAAGATTTCTCAACCATTTATTGATTTTTGAAAAAACTACTATGTTTTTAGCTCTGGTAACTAGATATCCCCTTATGTAACCCTTATTTCCAATGTTTTGAGACCAATGTACCTTATTTATGTATGTAATGTAATGCTGTGGTCCTTCAAAGACTGCTAAAAACTGCATATACAATTGCATGCACAGAATTCAGTTATTTTAAGGCAAAACTTTATGTAAGTCTGTGGCTGAAATAATCACAATTAAAATATTTATCCAACTAAAATTTTCTCTTTCTTTGCACTGTAGTGTATGACAAAGTTAAAAATCCAATTTTCATATATATATGTATATTTAGTCAAAAAAAGCACCATTATTGCCAAAATGACTCTTAATATGAAAACTCAGTTGACCACTAAATCCGTGTGCCCCTGAGCATTAACCCACCACAATGAAATTTACATTTTAAAACTTAGTTTGTATTTTCATTACATAACATCCATCAAATTTAAATTCAAATAGAGTTGCAATTTCAACTGTGTTCTGCACTGTCATTCATTTTTGCTTACTCAATTACTATATATATAGCGATATATTGTAAAGCACATCCTAAACTATTTGTCAACAGAATTTTCATTTTAAGTCATAATTTCATTTTTCTGGCCTTGATTACGGATTTTCAAACATCAGTTTTATTCAATGATTGCACGGGCAGCCATAGACTTTCATATTAAAGATCGATATTCCGTTATATTCTACATCACACTCCTGAATAAAATCTTAATTACTTTGGTCAAAGTCAATAACACAGATAATACCTACCTTTCTTTAGAACCCAAAACATTCCACTTCCATTTAGAAGAATAACAGAAATGAAGAATGCCCTTATTATGTCTTTATCCATGTACACAATAAATTTAATATTGATTCCACTGCCCAATTAACTTCAAAGTCACAGCTGAATAAATTAGTTTTATCTGTAACCTAAAATGTTTAAGATTCATTATGTTCTCAAAACTCCTTTTTATTATGCCTTTTAAAGCCTAAAGCCTAATTGCTCACATAAGTACTCCTCTTGATCTGGTCTATGTGATGTCTAAGATAGGCTGAATCAAGACTTTACATAAAAAGTAAAATGAAAAGCCAATAACTCTAGTGAGACATACTTGATGGACAACTCCTTGTTGTAAATGTGTGTTTGTGGCAAGCAAGGCAAAAAGCAAAAAGGCTTGTTCAGTAACAGCCATGCTTGGACTGTAAAGAATAATGTCTCTGAGGCCACAGTTTGATGTTGCTCAATGAGCAGCACAGCACTTCATTAGCCATGTTAATAGTCGAAACATCTCATGATGGCATCTCTGTCAAATTTGAAATTCAGAAAAGCCTTGGAGGAGAGCAGGTGCTCGCAGACTCTGCTGTGGACTGTCTGGTGACTGTTGGAGTTGCATGGAGACATATCTGTGAAAAGAAAACCTACTTGTTTCATATGCAAAAGATGTTCACTCAGCCCTTAATCCTTGCATGGTCTGAAACTATGGTAAAAAGAAGTTTTCATTTTCCATTTGGCTTGATGTTGTCCCTGCATTCAATTAAATACGCTCCTTCTGGACCACAACTTTTGCTTCTCAATTATTTTCTAAAGCATATGCAATTCATTGAAGTGCATGACAAAGAATTCCCAAGCCCCAGACTGTGAAGGGCCCAAAGAGTCCCAGGTTGTATGCGTGGCAAGAACTTGGTGATGATTTTGTTAATCACAAATGTCTTTGTCAACATGCCTCACTAGAGCATTAAATCAAGATGGTAAACATTATATCTGAACACTGCATTTTTACATGATCTTGAGGCCCTGTCTTACATAAGTGCTATTTATTTATTTAATTACAATGACTGTAACATTTCAGTTGATATTATACTTATATAGTATATTATGTTAAATAAATGTGTATTAGTCAAATTAACTCAAATTGACTACTATACAACAACCCTTGCTGTAAATTACAGATTTTTAAAATCCTGTATTTCAATTTCCATGAAATGTCATCTTACATTTTTGGATTAGGGGGTCTAGAACGTGCAATGTCTACCATATGACCACTTCTTCCATGTTCTGGTAACTCTATTAGTTGGTCTCATTTCTGAATAGAAGCCAGCATTGTTCTTCTCTCTCTTCCCCTCTCTCTTTCCATCTGCCTTGCATTTCCATCTGACTAATGCTGGTTACCAATTTGCCACCTTCCCCAGAGTATTTTCTGCTGTCTTTCCTTGCAGATTCTCTCTTATGGTTGTGCCTGGACTACTGAGCATGGCTGCAACTTTTATTTGTTGTATCGCAATTTCTGTGCATCTCTGCCCTTCCCCCAACCCCTGTCTTGTTCTCTTTTTCTGTCTTGCCCTCTGTCTCTTCTCTCCCCCTCTCTCTCTTTCTCCCCGTGTCTATTTCTGGCCCTCCCTCTTTCTCTCTCTTGCTCTCTCTCTCCCTCTTAACCCAACTGGTCCTGTCAGATTGCTGCCCACCTCTGAGCCTGGATTTATACCAAGGTTTCTGCCTGTTCAAAGAAAGTTTTTCCTCAACACTGTCGCGAAGTGCCTGCTCATGTGGGAATTGCTCACAATTGTTGTAATAATTAATTTTAGAGTGTGGTCCAGACTTACTTTATATGTAAAGTGTCTTGAGACAACTTTGATTGTGATTTGGCGCCACTTTTCTTGACTTACCCTTACACATGGAGCACACAAACAAGGATTGTCCAAGTCAGACCACTTCTCACATGCTAAACATATTTTGTCGGGTTGAGGCAAGGGACGGTGCCTGGGTAAAGCTTGTAACAGGCATAACATGATGCGTTTACAGCATGTTGCTGTATTGACTTAAGCAAGGGAATGAAAATGTGTGTGATGTGCTGTCAACAAACCATGCCATGCCTACTACAAGCTCTACCCAGGCAACATCCCTTGCTTCAAGCAAACCATCAACTTGACCACTATAGGTGTAACTCCTCCAGACAATGACCTCTAATTCACAAATGTGCCCAAGTACATGTTAAAAAGACTTAGGGCCAGGAAGCAGGTGGGTTGAAGTCTGTGCCAAATGATTTGGCTATTTGTGTTCACACAATAAAGCTTAGCTGGTAGATGACTGCAAAAGTTAAAGTTAGCGGTGCATGTCTGAAAGCGGTTTGTTGGCATAGGAGAGTTTGTGCAGTCTCAAACTGGACATGTTTACTTCACATATCATACCTCTCTGAAAACTTTCTTGCAGTCGTCTGGGTTGAATTCTTTTATCTTCTTTCTATAAAAAGCAGACAGAGAGAGGAGCACTGCTTTAAATTTAAATTAACAAAACCCCCCCAAAAACAGCCATTTTTAAATTCCACACAGTGGCTTTATCAGTAATTAATGAAGGCTAAAACCTTGCCTCCATGCAGTTCATCCATTCCTGATTATGGACACCTCAAAGGGCATTATCCTGCTTATACCATTATCACTTGCCAAAGAAAAAAATGATTATGTCCTACAATTTATATTTTTGTATTTTTGCATTTTGCAATTAAAACCTTAAAATTTTTCCTAACTATGACTTTGTTCCCTAAGTAATGTCTGAGGGCTCAACTTAAACTTAAAACAGTCCATGCCAACCCATTATATGTAATGGAAACAATGCTCAGAACTTCGGTAAACAAGAAAAATCTTTGATACGAATAATCAACATGAGATATAAATTATTTTCCTAAACGCACTAATCTGTAAATAAGTAAGCTGATATTATGATAGCAAGATTCACAATCAGTAACATTTCATATGGTAGACAAACGGTAAAACAAAAAAAGATAACTAGACAAGCAAGCCATCCAGCCATGTCTTTTTCCCCAAATCAGTATTAAAATTTTCATGAACAAAAGACAGGCCATGTGTACTGTTGAGCTGAATGGTGAATAGAATGGGAGATGATTGCTTATATGATAAGGGGGCAGTGTATTTCTTACCCTTTGTGTGTTTCATTCACCATCTCGTTATGTTCAGAGGATGAGGCACTGAAGGAATACACTGCTGTAAAAGGTTTTCTTTTCCTTAATTTAAAATTTTTAAAAAGTTCACTAAAAACAGGCACAGGTGAGGCCAGCATATTAAGTTAGAATGGTGAGCAGACAGTTTGACTGAAACTACTTATCAAAAATAAATTGACACCCTGCAGCCAATCAGAATCAAGTATTCAGCCAGACCATTGTATAAAACTGGTTAAGATTCACTGCTAGAAATAATCGAGTTTTTTTTTTCTTTACTGAAAAAAAAAGTTTTTACCTGCTGGTTGCTGGTTTCATTGTCTCCAGTTCCTTTCTTCACAAAGGGAGAGTCCTGACATCTCTTCCCACTGCCTTTCAAATTTGGGTTCTACAAAGAACAAGAACAGAGGCAACAGTGACATAAAAATTTATCTTAAGCCACTTGAATATTCTATGTCCCAATTCAGGGGCTGTGTAAGTAAAAGAGACTGATTCTGTGCATAATCCAAAATGACACCAGTTGTCGTTGTCACCAGTTGCCGTTGCATCTCACTGAGACCAAGAGTACTGGGTGCTTATGCGGCCCTCATCAACTATGACATAAAAACTTTTAAATTTATCACCAGGATTGTGCAAGACTTTCTGCAGTTTGCACCTGATTTCATCTTTTTATGTTGACCATTTTTATTTTATATGGAAATTGTGGTGTTGTTAGATAGGTGAGTTAAATGAACGATGTTGAAAAGAGAATAGATGAGTGATAAAAAGTGTGCTAAGAAAATGGCTTAACTAGGGAATTACAGACTAATTTTAGACTAAGTTTTAATTATTTTTCTAAGCACATGATTAGGTAAATAATTCTCTGAGATACCTTGAAGACAGGTCAATGGCGCTGCAAAAATAATTTATTGGGTTACACAGAATTCCCCAACTCCAATAAATGAGGTGTATATTTATTGTAATTTATTGTCTACAGAGAAATAATGTATAATAATTAGGGCTGTCAAAGTTAACGTGTTAATAATGTGTTAAGTCAAACTCCTTTTAACGGCACTAATTTTTTTAATGTGCGATTAACGCACGCACGGTCTGTGCCTTGCCAGCTCCCGTAGTTTCAGGAAGTGGCGCTGAAATAACATTGCAAACGGTTACAAAGCAGAAATGGATACAGAAAAAGGACTTTTAAACGGAAAGTTTAGCTTTAAAATTTTGCCCAATGGTTCTCTGATCAAAACAAAAGTAATTTGTATTTATTGTAAATGTGAACTAAGTTACCACTGGAGCACATCCAGTCTTAAATACCACATGAAGGCCAAGGAATAATTATTGTCCTTCCCAATTTTCCTAGAGTATAAGAAACACAATAAATATCTTGTTAAGTTACATATAGAGCAGGGTTAAAAATTTGCTATTACTTTGCGATTAATCGCACATTTACTCAGGACACTAATGCGATTAATCGCGATTAAAAATTTTAATGGAGTGACAGCCCTAATAATAATATATACTAGTGTACACTAATATATATATATATACACACACACACACACACACACATTTCTTCTCAATATAAAGGTGTCTAGTTTTGTCTGATTGACTTAATGGTGGGATAATAAGTTTGTAGACAGAAATAATTGTGGCCCCTTCCTGAGCAGTGGAAGAATTCCAAGTGCGTAAACCTTGGAATGTGTAGTTAGTCCAGCTGATACATTTAACACTGGATTTATAGTTGACGCACTGAAAGGTGAATGTAGGCCAGAGCAAAGTAGGTTAACTGTTAACAGAACCACCAATTGGTTGCTGTTATTCAGTCTTGGTATTATTAGTGGGATTATTGGGTATATTGGGTAAAAAAAATTTTTCAGAAATGGACAACTGAAGTTGACAAAAACCAAGATTCATATAATCAGAGAAAAGCCTCAGTAGTAATTTTTTGCCCGCTGATGGTAAAACCTAAGAGTTGATAAAACACTTTCATTGCACTGAGGAGACAGAGAACGGAACATGGCAGGCTGTCAATATCAAGTCATTATCTACAGCATGTATTAAGAAGTCAGTTAGATAAAACTTTGATCATTTTGTACAAGACAGATGTCTAATGAAGATCACAATATCTTGACAGTAGCTGAGGTCTTGAGAGGTATATAGGTGTTTAAAAATTTCAAAAATCATTCAAGATCCTAGTCACTTCAACTAACTCATTAAGGGATTGTTGTTATCTATTAGTCTGGTGCAGTATCATAAGCAGACAGTGCAGTCAACAGTCTAATGGTGGACACATCTACCATTCACAAAATTATTACCTCACAACCAGTGTTGGTAATAATGGCGTTAGAGTATAACGGCGTTACTAACGGCGTTATTTTTTCAGTAACGAGTAATCTAATTAATTACTTTTCCCATC
>JAPZDV010000224.1:0-13726 GCA_029814665.1 Acanthurus lineatus
GTCTGTTGACCCGTCTTTCCTGCGAAATCCAAAATATTGCCACACAGCTGACTTATTCCTAGGGGGGGAGTAAATCTCGTCATCCTCTTTACCTTGGCTGTTTGCCACTTGCATTATTTGTAACTTCAGAACGAGGCGCAGTCGGAATTTCAAAATAAAGGCTTATCTTAAAGGTGACGATATTTATCGATATTTTGAGTTTCCATCGATTTTATTGGATCGCTGCTTAACAATTCGATATATCTATCCAGATCGATATATCGTTACACCCCTATTATTTAGTGAAAAAAAGTATTTCAGGATATGAATTTCATTTTTTGAATTGCTTGTTAAACTTAAAATACCTGCTGGAGGCATCTTAAGGTTAGTGCTAAATTGACTTATAGTCCTTTGACTCAAAATGTATATAAGGAAGGAAAACTGAAGTTTTTTCAAGTAGTGTAATTAATGCGCTGTTTGTTTTTCTTGTGTCCTTTACCTGTAATGGCAAGTAGTTTTAGTTGCCCTAAACCATAATCTAAACTGATGTTCATTTTTTTTCAACCAAAGACTTTTCCCAAATTTTACCATATTTTTCATGCTGAATACAGTACAAACAAATAATTTTAGAAACAGTCTATTGTTTTGTAGATTTCTAAGATTTCTTTCCCTTTTTTAATCCAACATAACAATGTAGTGGACACATTATACAAAATGCAAGAAAGATTCTCATGGTACTGATGAGTTGGAGTTTGGGATCTTGAGTCAAAAAGTGCAGTGAGTTATGAATTTTTTTTCAAATTCTACATGTGACATAATAATTCCTGAATGTGCCTGTTATCGTCTGTTAAGGTAGATACTGAATAAAACAAATAAAAAGTATATCACCATTAAACTTCCTCAGATGATAACTTAAGACAAATATTATTTGCATTACAAACTACGTAGACAAATGAGGCCTTGTGTAATTAAATATGAAATAATTTAAATACATTTTCAGAACAAAAAAATCTAAATTAAAATGAACATCTGAATATATATTAGAGGTTTTCATTGGTCTAAAAGGAGTTTTGTTATATAGGCACAATAGCAGATAGAGTGCATTTTTACCTGCTGTGTTCTGGTTCCAAATAATTTGCCTTTAAAACCAGGTACATTTTCACTGTAGTCTGTCCAAGGATGGTTACTTCTAAATATTGCCCTTTAATGCTGAGGTTATACTGCCATCTGGTGCCCACTTTGGGAAAAATGCAAAAATTGTATGGTTTAAAAGTTAGTTGAGATCTGGCGAAAACCTGAAAGGCCTCCAAACCCTCAGAGCTATTGTGCTGCACCCTGATTGGACTTGGCCAGGTTTGAGTGCCTGTTATAGACTCATTTAAGGTCTTGATTGCATTGAAAAACTCTCTGTGGCTATACTGTTTCTGACATCCATCTGATGCACATTTGTTCTGACAATGGATTTCATTATGACATGATGAAAAATACCACAATATTTGCTCAAGTAAGTAGTTTAAAAAATGAAAAGTCGCTATTTGAAAAAGCCTTTGTAAACTTACCTTATTGACATTAAAGAGTTTTAGGTGTGTTCCTGCAAATGTCCACAGAAGTAGCTTAGTTATCTCAATTTGAACATCAAATTAGGGGTTTTGCATTTTACCTGCATTGACTAAAACTACTATTTTTAAAAATAAGATCTTGGTACTGATATAATAATACAGTTGATGATATCATGTTAACAATACAGCATCTCTTAAATGATAACCGTATCTTTACAGATTCATTTTGTTATAGCACATAACATGGGTTGCCACCGATCATAATATTGACAAATTCATTGAGGTGTAACCATAGCTGTACAAAGGAACGACTGCAAACTGTTCACTTTTCTATATTGATAGAGTGTAATTATTTGCCAAAAAAAGAGGCAAAACACACCAAAGTTGATCAATTTGACAGAGAGGTCCAGAAAAAAAAAACAGAACTGTCAAACAGTTTCATGAATTAAAAGCTAGTGGAAAAAGAGTCAAACATCACTGACTTCAATTACATGCAGACTAATATTCAATGTTTTGTCCTAATTCCAAAAACACAATATTCTGAATAAGCTGTTTACATGACTAATGAAAATGAAAATTCCACTATTTTTCCCATTAACATACAACTGTCCATATTCAGATTACTGTAACATAAAATAATCTGCAAAAAAACACTTTCCCTCCTTTTTTCTTGCTCTTCTGCAAAACTGCAGTCAAAAAAATATGTTTTTTTTTATTTTTAAATGTCTGAATTTTTTATGTGTAATGTAAGCCCATGTGTACAGGGGTTATTCATAGTTATGAATTATTCATAGTAATTCAAAGTTATTTTTCATTCTTCACAGTAATTCATGGCTAATGAGATGTCACAGCAAACACGACTCAGGTGACAAGTAATGGAAATGTCACACATAGATTACTAACAGTAATGTAATGTAATTGAGTTAAACAGTTTATCCAGTGTTTTAAACAGCTGTTCAATGTCAGCTGTCCAATGCTGGAGCAACGTAGCACCACAGCCAGAAAGGAACCTAAAGAGCTGAGTATATTAGCTGTAGCTGTCCGCTTCCATAAACACACAGCCGTGTGCAAAACTGCTGTAAAACCCTAATATTCAAAATGTGGTTAGATGTTTACATGTCCAAAAAAATGCTCCTAAAACCTGACTTATATCAGCATATTCCACATGTCTTAACTGGAAAATGCTAAACTCAGAAAAAGGCCTAATTCAGAGCATCCAATCAGAATATGCTGTTAACATGACCTAAATTAGGAATACTGTCATATTTTGAATAATAGTGGAATATTAGTGTGTATGTAAACATACTGAC
Organism: Acanthurus lineatus; assembly: GCA_029814665.1. NCBI lineage: Eukaryota > Metazoa > Chordata > Actinopteri > Acanthuriformes > Acanthuridae > Acanthurus > Acanthurus lineatus. The sequence continues at coordinate 2,849 of JAPZDV010000224.1, forward strand.
TGTGTACAGTGGGGCCCAGGTGCAAAGACAGAGCAAATGTTAATTTCCAGAAAAAATTGTCTCAAATACAAACCTTCATATTATTTTATTATGCATTCATATCCAATGAATACATTTATATATTTTGATTGCATTAGCCGTAAACTATCAATCCTCTTTTAGAGAGTGCTTTTGGTGGTTGAGGAAGCAGCTCCAGTTGTAGTGGTCCAGGGGGCAGTCGTGGTTGTTCGGGGTGCAGTGCTGGTGGTTGACCGAGAAGCAGCACTAGTGGTGGTCCGGCGCAGTCTCCTTGTGGTTGTCCAGGGGGCAGTGCTCATGGTGGTTCTGGCGGCAGCATTTTTTGTGGTCCGGCGGGGACGCCTCGTGGTTGTCAGGTGAGGACGCCTCATGGTTGTCCATTGAGGATGCCTAGTGGTTGGCCTGCGGGGACGCCTCGTGGTTGTCCTGCCAGGAAGCCTAGTTGTTGTCGGTGGAGGACGCCTCATGGTTGTCCGTTGAGGATGCCTAGTGGTTGGCCTGCGGGGACGCCTCGTGGTTGTCCTGCCAGGAAGCCTAGTTGTTGTCCGTGGAGGACCCCTCATGGTTGTCTGTCGAGGACGCCTAGTGATAGTCCGGCGTGGATTCCTCGTGGTAGTCCTGTGGGGACGCCTCGTGACTGTCTGGCGAGGACGCCTTGTGGTTGTCCTGCGGGGACGCCTAGTCGTGGTCCAGCGGGGTCTCCTTGCGGCTGTCCAAGGGGCAGTGTTCATGGTGGTTCTGGCGGCAGCATTTTTTGTGGTCCGGCGGGGACGCCCAGTAGTTGTCCGTGGAGGACCCCCAGTGGTTGTCCGGCGGGGATGCCTTGTGGTTGTCGTGCGAGGAAGCCTTGTTGTTGTTCTTGGAGGACCCCTCACGGTTGTCTGTCGAGGACGCCTAGTGGTTGTCTGTCGAGGACGCCTAGTGGTTGTCCTGCAAGGATGCCTAGTGGTTGTCCGGCGTGGATTCCTCGTGGTTGTTCGGCGTGGATTCCTCGTGGTTGTTGAGGATACAGCTCTTGCAGTAGTACTGGGGGGAACTCTAGTGCTCATGGTAGTCATGGCGGCAGTGCTAGAGACTGACCAAGGAGCAGATGTTGAGGTGGTCCAAGGGACAGAACTTGTGGTGGTCCAGCGGGAGGTGGTAGTGGTAGTCCAAGGGGCAGCGCTTGTGGTTGTCCTGGGGGCAGTGCTAGTGGTGGTCCAAACTGCAGCACTTGTGGTGGTCAGGGGGGCAGTGCTCATGGTGGTTGAGGAGGCAGTGCTATAGGTTGTCACAGGGGCCGTACTTGAGGTTGTCAAAGAGGCAGTGCTTGGAGTTGTCAAGGGGACAGTGCTTGTGGTTGTCCAAGGGGCAGTGGTAGTGGTTGTCCAAAAGGTAGTGCTCGTTGGAATCTGAGAGGCAGTGCTCATGGTGGTCCATGGAGCAGCGCTCGTGGTTGTCCGAAGGGTAGAGGTCATTAAGGTCTGAGGGACAGCGCTCATGGCTGTTGTAGAGGCAGAGATACTGGTAGGGCTTCTGGTGGACCAAGGGACAGAGATTGAGGTGGACCAAGGGGCAGAGGTTGATGTGGACCAGGGGGCAGATGTAGAGGTCGACCAAGGGGTGGAGGTCAAGGTTGTCCAAGAGGCAGAGCTCATAGTGGTCTGAGTGGCAGCACTAGTTGTGGTCCAAGGGGCAGAGGTTGAGGTGGTCAAAGGGGCAGATCTTGTAGTGGACCAGGGGGCAGATGTCGAGATGGACCAAGGGGCAGAGGTCAAGGTGGACCAAGGGACAGAGGTTGAGGATGTCCAAGAGGCAGAGCTTGTGGTTGTCCGAGAGGCAGCGCTAATTGTGGTGCGAGGGGCAACACTAGTTGTGGTCAAAGGGGCAGAGGTTGAGGTGGTCGGAGTGGCAGAGCTTGTGGTGGTCCAGGGGTCAGATGTCGAGGTGGACCAAGAGGCAGAGGTCAAGGTTGTCCAAGAGGCAGAGCTAGTAGTGGTCCGAGGGGCAGCACTTATTGTGGTCCAAGGGGCAGAGGTTGAGATGGTCCAAGGGGCAGAGCTTGTGGTGGTCCAAGGGGAAGTGCTTGTGGTGGTCAGGAGGGGAGAGCTTGTGATGGTTAGGGGGGAAGCACTAGAGAGGACTGGGGAGGCAGTGCTTGGCGAGGCAGTGCTTGGCGAGGCAGTGCTTGGGCTTGCACCGCTTGGGCTGGTTCCACTTGGGCTGGCAGAGGAGGCAGGGCTTGGGTTGGCAGCACTGGGGCTTGCGGGGGAGGCAGCACTAGGGCTGGCAGGGGAAGCCACACTTGGGATGGTAGGGGAAGCAACATTTGGGCTGGAGGCACTGGGGCTGTCTGGGGAGGCAGCACTCGAGATGGCAGGGGAGGCCACGCTGGGGCTGGCAGCACTAGGGCTGGCTGAGGGGAATGCACTGGTGCTGGCAGTGCTGAGGCTTGTGGGGGAGGTGGTGCTGTGACTGGCTGGGGTGTCAGCACTGGGGCTGGCTAGAGAGGTAGGGCTTAAGCTGGCAGTACTGGGGCTGGCAGGAGATGTAACACTCACCCCTACTGGGGAATAAGTCCTCAGGGAGGCTGAGGATGCAGGGCTCAGGCTGGCTGGTGAAGCAGCACTTGGTGTCATCATGGCAGTGGTCCCTAAGATTGTTGTGGCTGTTTCAGTGGGGGTAGCGGTCAATGCTGTGTTCGGAGTAGAAGTTGGCACGAAAGAAATGGGGATGGTCGTTGTTGGAGCAACAGACACTGGAATCTCTGGGTCTATTCCCGTGAAGGGCCCATCAGGAATTTCTTCAAATCCCCACAACTCAAAGATTTCTGCATCATCATCACTTATTGTTATAATATCAACACCTGAACTGGGTGTTGCTTCCGGGTCAAATGGTCCCTCAGGAATATCTTCAAAGTCCCATAACTCAAAGATTTCCTCATCATTAAGGTCCTCCACAGTTGCTGTTACCGAATCAGTTTCTGAGGTGGGGGTTGCTTGTGTTGTTTCTGGATCAAATGGTTCTGAGGGAATATCATCAAAGCCCCACAACTCAAATGCATCTGGTTCCTGTGGAGATCTCTTGACACGATGTCTTCCAACTTTTTTGGGCAACACAGGTAAACAAGCTGCGAGCATCGTGCACAGTTTCCCAGTAGTGTCAACAAAGACAAGTTCAAAGACAGAATCCTGTTCACATTCTTAATGTTAGTTATCCATACTTCATTATTTTACAATGTGTTTAAACTTGTGTTGCATTTAACTTACACTGTCTGGTAACCTTGATATCTCCACAAATAAGGTACCTGGGGTCCTCCGCTGTCCCACACTGTAACCTTCTTCAGTTAAAAAATCTGTCAAAAGAAAGCAAACTCAAATCCTGTAGAAAAAATGTTTATAAGGCCCTCTACAGACTAAACTGTTTCAAACCTGATTCTTGGCTCGATTTGCACCCTTTAACAATCGAGGTGGGCAGCCCAACCCAGGGCTTTGTCTTGACCAAGTGTTTGTCGAAATAGTCCTGAAGTGTGTGGTGTTACAATTATTTTACTGCTCCCAAACAGGCCAGAGCCTCACTTATCCGGGACAATACATGTTTGATATTTATGAGTCCAGGTTGGGCTGCCCCTGATGGATCACTTGTGATAGTCAATAAAAGCAAGCGTATTGGGAAGTGTCACCACCAGATGTTCTGTACTTATGCAGTATAAACTAGGCAGAGACAATCAAAACTGTGACCCAAACTAAATGGGACATCAAATAAAGAAAACAAGCTTGTCAATTTATGGCAAAATACAAGTGCCTGTTTAATGTTTCAAGCAAAACATTTCATCCCAATTGTCTGTAAGATTTCATGTCTGTGGGATTACCACTGTGAAATCATTACAAGTTGACAGATCATCTAGTGCATCCTTAGAAAACCAGTTGAACCTGTCCTTATGTCTTTGGTCTCCCACCTTTTAGAAACGGTCACATCATCTAGTGCGTAGAGGGCCTTAGTGTGGTTCAAGCAATTAAAACTATCCCTAATAATTTTTGCTGTGGGTCCCCTCTAATTCTAGTTGGTCTACTAAACTCAGCATCAGTTCATCTGGCTGATGCTGTGGGACAGCTTTCACCTTATGCAACTCTTAAGCTTTCCAGCGCCCAAAATTATCGTGCAATTTTAGGTCATTCGTCCCATTAAAGCTTCTAATATTCATAAAATCAGATAATTAGTAAGTGTGTTTTTCACCCTCACTGTCCACTGAAGTATCTCGATATAACATGGGGCAAATCTAGTCACTGTTATACACTGAGTCTGCCTGTACATACTGTCAACCAAGATAGTGCAAGTCCACATAATTGTAGCTCAAACCAGGACATAAAGACAAGCACTTCACACTGCTGGATGTGCAAGACTGAAATTTGACACTATTTGCCAGTATCTCTGATGACCTGTTAAGGAGCTGATTAATCTACCTTCAAATAATGTTGATATAAAGGGGTTTGTGCATGCTGCCAACTACCCTTACCAAGCCCTTTCACTTTCTTCAGCTTTGTTTCAGGAGGTAGCATCACAGTGACATGTGTTTTTCTACAAGTCACCAATGGTGACCCTCGGCGTGGTGAGATTAGTGGATTCTTGCAGACAGTCATGCCCGTTATGTTCTGTTTCAGCAGACGATCATAGTAATGCAGTTTTAGCGAGTGGAAACCACTTCCATCACCCTTCTGGAGACAGACAACATTGTCGTTACTTGTGGAAGGAGTCTAAAGAAGAATTAAAAAGAATGAATGAATGAAAAGAATGAAAAATATTCCACCAACAGCAATACAATACGACAATAGTTGAGCAGAAAGTGGAATAAACTGCACCAGACAAATTAAACAGTACTTATAAGCAGATCAATTACTCTAAACTAGAGTCTTTAATGAAATTTGTTGAAAGATTACCACCATTATTTTAGGCTTCACTACTTTCATAGGAATAATATCGCATAGCTCTAAGAAAAGGGAATATGTTAGTAGCAATACCTGATCTTGCAGTTGCTGGGTCAGTTATAATAAATAATGAGCAGCATTTAAAATTGACAAAAGGTATCCTGTGGTCATAAATCAGTTTTTGTGTGAGTCTAAGAATAAGTGCATTAGAGAAAAAAAATCAATATTTTACCTGTACTGCTGTGTTGCAGCCAGTGTAAGGAAGCTTTACAAGAGCCCACCACCTATAGCTGTGAATTGAGCTGTGGCAACTGTCAGGCAGCGACGACAACAGCGTCCCATCTGTAGATAAAGATTTAGAGAATTACATTTTTGACAATAGCTGTCAGACCATTTCCTAAAGAAGAAAACACACCTTCAAGTTGTAGATTAGAGTGACGAGTGCGTGAAAAACGCAGGAAAAGTGCTCCATTACTGCAGCGATACTGTGGCTGGTTCAAATCTGTCTCAGGATTCTCTCCACTCCCTGGAATGAGAGAGAAAATCATACCAGGAAAAGGAAAGTTTCATATTCATGAAATGCACTCACTTGTGAGATCATGACCCCCGAAGAGTCTGTAGCTGTTTTCAAGACTGATATGGCCCAAAGACTTGAAATAGCTAGCCAGGATGTTGGCACATCTAAAGCTCGCTACTAAGTGAGCCAAGTTAAAAGTTGTATCTTTTAAGTTAACCAGGAAGAGCTTCATTCTAATACAACTCCTGACAAGAGTAAAAATGTCAACTTCCCAAAATGTTAAGAATTTTCTAAGTAGGCAGCCCTTGAACTAGATCAAAAAATGAAATATTATAAGGTTTATCTGCTGATAAAGGTTTAACAATATCTGTTGGAACAGCATGAACAGCAGTTGGCTATTAGTTTATTTTATTAGTTTATTTGACAGGGAAAGGTACATGTACATGTGTTTACTGCTGAAGCTACTTTCCAACAGCAGTCCCTCTCATAGGCATTAATAGTCAAGACAATTTGTAAAACTACGTCTTAATAAAACAGGCCATACAGTAACCAAGTAGTAAGTGCAACAACCAATCATTACAATACACCAAACAGACACACCAACAGCAAAAACACAAACACAACATTAAGAGCTAAAATTTACTTTTTCTATATTTAGGCTGGCAGGTAGTGAGTTTCAGAGTGTCGTGCCTTTCACTGAAAATGCAGTTTGTGCAAAAGAAGAAGCAGAATGATAAATGAGACAATATCATAAACATTTAATGAATGGGTTAAATGGGAAGATCAACAGCACTAGTCACTGAGCATCAATATAGTCATTCAAATCATCAACATGAGACATAATATTATTTGCTCTTCTATAAAATATTAATAAGTAAAAGATCATGAGACTTTGTCTAGCTTCAGGTAAGTTAAATAACTTCTAAAACAAAGAGAAAGCAAGTTTGTACCTTTGAGAAAGCTCCACACCGGCGCTCGGAAACTCCGCTCGGTCCAATTCTTCTCAGCCGCATTAAGCAGCTGTTCGTCGCCAAAAGAAAGCTTATCCTGGTCAGCCGAAAGTGTATGTCGGTGGCTTTCTGCGTTGTTGAGCTGGGCTAGCTTAAATGCGATGCAAACCCAAGCCATCAGTGCAGAAGCCATAGTAGCGTCCTCATCCGCTCGGCTTCTCTCCGCCGCCAGACGAGACCAGAGCTGCCGACAAACAGCTGCGCAGTTCAGGATAATCTGATTAATTAGACCCGAGAGCCGCACAGGTGCGTTTTCAATCGGAAGCCAAGTTGAGTTCTTGGGAAATAATGCACATTTGGTGCACTAGTATACGAGGATGGATTGATTGACTTGTCTTTTCTTGAATTTGATAAGTTGTGATAGCATAAAGCCAGTCTCATTAGTCAGTGGCAATAAAAACAAGTCCACTATAAACTGTTAAAACATTTTGCGACCATTGGATTGATGTTAACGGCGAGACCCTGAACACACCCGAGCCACTTTGTGGTAGCCGACAAGAGTTCCCATTTTCTGTATCGCAATTTTTATCCAAAAATGACAGAGGAAGCAGCAAAAACGATCCAAGTTGAATTTTAGAAAGAGTTAGCCCACTAGGAACAGCATCTTGTCTGTATTTTTACAAAAGTCATAGGCATATAACCATTCAGCCTACCCCTTCCCTCGCATAGATTTTATATCGTTTCTCATCTTCAATCAGTAGGGGGGCGCTGCAGACACTGATAGTAAAGTTTTACATTCCTTAGATTGTTTTTTTTTTCTTTTAGGACTATTTGTAATACAAAAACACTAAAAGTCTGAAATAACAGGTTGAAATATATAACTTTTGCAAGCAAGACAGTTAACAGGGGAAAATATAGGCCTAGTTCTTTTTATTAAAAGTACCCTTCCCACCCTTTGCCTTTAACAGGTTATAAAATGTCACTGCAAATTTAATACACAGAAATGCACATCAATGAATGGACGCTCGATGACAAAAATACTTGGCACCAAACCCCTCTTGTTTTATTTTAACACAGCATAGAGGAGAGAAAATGTCTATTAGCCTACCTAGATCATACATGCTACTGCTAGCTTGGGATAGAGCAAGTAACAACTTATTACATTCAGGTAAAAGCACATTTGCCAACATAAAAATGACCATTTGAGAAACCTACTCAAGTAAGAATAAAAAAGGACCTAGTTAATAAATTACTCGAAGTTCAAGTTACTTTTTATAATAATACTGTAGGTATGGAGAAAAGAAGTTGACAACTTTGCCCAAAGACTGTAGTATTATCTGTTGCTGATACCAGTAGAATAGTAGCAATGCACAAAGGAACAAAGAAAATGTATGAGATTGAAATAAGGAGGACCAGAAATGAATTTGCTCCAAAAACAAACGCTCTTATAATTTTATTATTAATTCATATACATTGAATATATTAACATGTTTGATTGCATTCACCAGCTGCAAATTATCAATCCTCCTCTAAGGAACCCTTGTAGTGGTTGAGGAGGAAACTCTGGTGGTTGTTCGGGGTACAACGCTAGTAGTGGTCAAAGGGGCAGCCCTGGTGGTGGTTTGGGGCACAGTCCTCCTGGGGGCGGCTCTCGTGGTGGTCCTGGGGGTGGCTCTCATCGTGGTCCTGGGGGTGGCTCTCGTGGTGGTCCTAGGGGCGGCTCTTGGGGTGGTCCTGGGGTTGGCTCTCGTCATGGTCCTACGGGCGGCTCTCGTGGTGGTCCTGGGGGTGGCTCTCGTCGTGGTCCTAGAGGCAGCTCTCATCGTGGTCCTGGGGGCAGCACTCGTGGTGGCCCTGCGGGGACCCCTTGTGGTTGTCTGGCGGAGAACCCTTGTGGTGGTCATGGGGCCAGCGCTTGTGGTGGTCAGAGGGGCAGGACTGGTAGTTGTTCGGTGGGGACTCCTTGTGGTGGTTGAGGGGGCAGCACTTGTTGTGGTCCGGCTGGGACCCCTTGTGGTGGTTGAGGGGGCAGCACTCGTCGTGGTCCGGCTGGGACCCCTTGTGGTGGTCGAGGGGGCAACACTTGTGGTTGTGTAGAAGGCAGCACTCGTGATAGTAGGGGCAGAGCTTGATGTAGTCCAAGTGGCAGTGGTGGTCCAAGGTGTTGAGCTTGTGGTGGCCACAGAGGCAGTGCTTGGGCTGCCAGTGCTAGTGCTGTCAGGGGAGGCAGTGCTGGTAGAAGAGGCAGTGCTGGTAGGGGAGGCAGCGCTGGTAGAAAAGGCAGTGCTGGTAGGGGAGGCAGCGCTGGTAGAAAAGGCAGTGCTGGTAGGGGAGGAAACGCTGGTAGAAGAGGCAGTGCTGGTAGGGGAGGCAGCGCTGGTAGAAGAGGCAGTGCTGGTAGGGGAGGCAGTGCTGGTAGGGGAGGCAGTGCTGGTAGGAGAGGCAGTGCTGGTAGGAGAGGCAGTGCTGGCAGGAGAGGCAGTGCTGGCAGGAGAGGCAGTGCTGGCAGGAGAGGCAGTGCTGGTAGGGGTGTCGACACTAGGGCTTGCTGGGGAGGAAGCACTGGGGCTGGCAGGGGAGGAAGCACTGGAGCTGGCAACGCTGGGGCTGGCAGGGGAGGAAGCACTGGGGCTGGCAACGCTGGGGCTGGTAGGGGAGGAAGCACTGGGGCTGGCAACGCTGGGGCTGGCAGGGGAGGCAGCAGTGGGGCTCGCAACGCTGGGGCTGACAGGGGAGGCGGTACTTGGGCTGGCAGGGGAGGAAGCACTTGGGCTGGCAACGCTGGGGCTGGCCTGGGAGGCAGTACTCAGGCTGGTGATGCTAGGGCTGGTCGGAGACGCAGCACTGGGGCTGGCAACGCTTGGGCTGGCTGGGGAGGCAGCACTGGGGCTGGCCGGGGAAGAGCTGGAGCTTGCTGGGGAGGAAGCACTGGGGCTGGCTGCACTGGGGCTGGCTGCACTGGGGCTGGCCAGGGAAGAAGCGCTGGAGCTTGCTGGGGAAGAAACACTGGGGCTAGCTGAAGAGGCTGCATTGGGGCTGGCTGGTGAGGCAGTGCTAAGGCTTGCCTGTGAAGCAGTGCTTGTCATAGTAATGGTGGTGGTCACTAAGATTGTTGAGGCTGTTGCAGTGGGAGTAGTAGTCATCACTGTGGTTGGAGTAAAAGTTGGCACAACAGCACTGGGAACTGTCGTTGTTGGAGCAACAGACATGGGAATCTCTGGGTCTATTCCCGTGAAGGGCCCATCAGGAATTTCTTCAAATCCCCACAACTCAAAGATTTCTGCATCATCATCACTTATTGTTATAATATCAACACCTGAACTGGGTGTTGCTTCCGGGTCAAATGGTCCCTCAGGAATATCTTCAAAGTCCCATAATTCAAAGATTTCCTCATCATCAAGGTCCTCCACAGTTGTTGTTACTGAATCAGTACCTGAGGTGGGGGTTGCTTGTGTTGTTTCTGGATCAAATGGCTCCGGAGGAATATCATCAAAGCCCCACAACTCAAATACATTTGGTTCCTGTGGAGATCTCTTGACATGATGTCTTCCAACTTTTTTGGGCAACACAGGCAAACAAACTGCAAGCATCGTGCACAGTTTTCCAGTAGTGTCAACAAAGACAAGTTCAAAGACGGAATCCTGTTGACATTCTTAATGTTAGTTATCCATACTTCATTATTTTACAATGTGTTTAAACTTGTGTTGTACTTAACTTACACTGTCTGGTAACTTTGGAATCTCCACAAATAATGTTCTTTGGGTCCTTCGCTGCTCCACACTGTAACCTTCTTCAGTTAAAAAATCTGTCAAAAGAAAGCAAACTTAAAACTCTCACAAAAAAGTGTGGTCCCAGCAATTTAATCTGATCTATTTATTATTGCTGCAGGTCCCCTCTAGCTCTGCTTGGTTTACTTAACTCGGCATCATATTGATGGATTGAATGAGTTCGACTGGCTGATGTTTGTTAGACAGCTTTCACCTTTTGTGGCTCTCTAGCTTCCCAGCTTACAAAATTATTATACAATTTGAAGTTATTCTTCCTAATTAATTCTTCAGAAATAATATCAGATACAACCATACTTGTGTTTCTCACTCTCATTGTCCACTTAAGTATCTAGATATAACAAGAGGCCAATCTAGTCACTTTTACACACACTGAGTCCACGTATACACAGTCATGCAAGACAGTAGGAGTCTGCATAATTGTAGCTCAAACCAGGACACAAAAACAAGCATCAACAGTCAGATAATCAAAGTTAGAGATTGAGGAGTTGATTAAAATACCTTTAAACATTATTGATACAAAGGAGTTTATGCATGCTAGAAACTACCCTTACCAAGCCTTTTCACTTTCTTCAGCTTTGATTCAGGGGGTAGCATCACAGTGACATGTGTTTTTCTACAAGTCACCAATGGTGACCCTCGGCGTGGTGAGATTAGTGGATTCTTGCAGACAGTCATGCCCGTTATGTTCTGTTTCAGCAGAC
>JAPZDV010000225.1:0-13723 GCA_029814665.1 Acanthurus lineatus
CATGCCACCATTAGGGGAGATAGATCATGAGATGGATGTTAGACCACCCAGGTGGAAGGAGGTTGAGGAGGTAGTCAAGCGTGCAAAGGCATCTTCGGCCCCAGGGCCAAATGGAGTCCCCTACCGGGTTTATAAAAGCGTATAAAAGTTTTTGTGGAGGCAAATAAGAATAGTTTGGGAGAAACAGTTTATTCCCAGAGCATGGCGTGGGGCAGGATTTGTTCTTATTCCAAAGGAGAAGGAGTCCTCGGACCTGAGTCGGTTCTGGATGATCTCTCTCCTAAATGTAGAGGGGATGATTCTCTTTAGTGTAGTTGCACAGAGATTAGCTAGTTATTTAAAAAGGAATAGCTTAATAGATAATAAAGTGCAGAGGGCAGGAAAACCAGATCTCGCAGGGTGTTTAGAGCACACTAGCATGATTTGGCATCAGATTCAGACAGCCAGGATTGAGAAAAGAGACTTGCATGTAATATTTTTGGATTTAGCAAATGCATTTGGTTCAGTGCCACATAGCCTTATTTGGAAGGGGTTTGATTATTTTAAAGTGCCTCTAGTAGTTGTTAACTTAGTTAGAGAGTATTTCCAAGATATTAGACTGTGCTTAAGTACAGCAGGTTGGCAGAGGCTAGAAATAGGCATTATGGCAGGGTGTACGATTTCTCCATTAGCATTCACAATGGCGATGGAGGTAATTATTAGAGCCTCTTAGTGGGTTGTAGGTGGAGAGAGGCGGCAGGATGGGATGTGCCTTACACCAATTAGGGCCTACATGGATGACATGATGTTGGTGACTACAATGGTGCCATGTATGAAGAGAGTACTTGAGAGACTTAATAAAAACTTAAAGTGGGCTAGTATGAAAATCACGCCTAGTTAGTCTAGAAGTATCTCAACAAGTAGAGGGAAATTAAGTGATAGAAAATTTGTAATAGATGAAGAGGAGGTTCCAATGATTAGGGAAAAATCAGTAAAGAGTTTATGTAGGTGGTATAAGGCAGACTTGAATGACGGAGAACAGGTAGTGCAGTTTCAGAAGGATGTTGCTGAGGGAGTGCATAGAATAGATAAATCAGGGCTTCCAGGAAAGTTTAAGCTGTGGTGTCTGCAGTTTGGATTATTTCCCAGCTTGATCTGGCCACTGTCTGTAAATGAGATTCCATTATCTGCTGCGGAGAAAATGGAAAGATTAGTTAGCTTTTACATTAGGAAGTGACTAGGTGTTCCTAGATGTTTAAGTACTGTGGCACTGTATGGAAAAGGCATACTTTAGCTCCCAGTATCTAGTCTAGTGGAGGAGTTTAATTGTACTAAGGTTAGGACAGTGCTCCTGTTATCTGGGAGTAAAGATGTTGTGGTTAGTAAGGTGGTTCCAAACCCAACCAAGGGAGAAAATGGAATCCAAGAATGGCAGTTCAGGAGGCAGAAGCAGCACTTAGGCATATAGAGCTTGTGGGTAATGTTCAAATAGGCTGGGGAGGCTTGGCCCAGGCAAACCGATGTGGAGTAGAGAAGGTCCCATAGAGAAGAGAAAGCTAGTTGTAGAGCAGGTTCGTAGGCAGGAGGAAATATTAAGGGGTACAAAGGCAGTGGCTCAGACTAGGCAGGGACTTAAATTGGGAAGGCGTAGAGAAGAAAAAGTTTAGTTGGAAAGAGCTGTGGAGTATGGAGGACAGTGGTATTAGATTTTCGATAGGGGCAACATATGGTGTATTGCCAACTTCCCAGAACCTAAAATTTGGGGTAAATGGAGACCTGCTATGCTCTTTATGTTCATGTACTGCAACTCTGAGGTATATTTTGTCAGGCTGTAAGGTTAGTCTGTCACAAGGCCCTTATACATGGCGACATGGCAAGTTTTAAAAAGCTTAGCTGCAGGCATTGAAGATATACGGAGGCAGGCAAATTCAGGAGGGTCTAAGACAAAGAGAGTTGTAATCCAGTTTGTTCAAGAGGGAGAGAAAGTTAATAAGACAACAAGAAGGCAAGGCAGCTTAGAAGATGCTTGTGATTGGGAGATGCAGGTAGATTTAGGAGGAAAGCTTGTTGTTCCTCAGGAAATAGCCTGTACAAAGCTAAGGCCTGATATAGTGTTGTGGTCTAGGAGTAGAATGAGAGCCAATTTCATAGAAAAATTAAAAATAAATTGTGGTGATGATTGGGATTTGGTGGAATGGATTGGCAACAAGTCTATTATAAGAAAAGTGGGAAAAAAGTAAACAGAGATGGATCTACTTGTATTTTAAGTGAGGATTCTGATGATATGATCAAGAGAGTTAAAATCTCAGATGGAACTGCAAGGGAAAGTGGGAAAGTTAATTTGTGAGGTTTCTAAATAACTGCAGGGTGCTAGTAATTGTGGTGAATGAAGAGCAACAAAGGAAGATTCTAAGCATTAAAAAGATTAATGGAGAAAGTAAGTCACATATTCTGGGCAGAGCTGCCAAAATTAGGTGGGTGATATCTGCTGTTCCAGGATCTATAAATACTAAGGACTCTCACAAAGAGTAAGCAGAGCAGGAAATAATCAGATAATTTAAAAAAAGCAGAAAGAGGACATCACCAAAATATTAGAAGAAAAAGAAGGTTCCACATTAGAGAGAGTTTAGAGTCAAGTTTGCATAGGTGGAAACAAAAGGAAGGGACTTTGCATGTAGATAGTTAACTTTTTTGCATTTATCTAGCTACCCACAAGAAGATGGAAAGGATAAATACAATTATTGATGCAGCAACAAGGTATTTAGGGATCATAAGTACTGATGATGATACAATATATTAAATAATGAATCCATTGAGTTTTTTTAAGTACTGATTTTGCTTATAATGTCCATCCACATTCTCCAGTGGAATGCAAGAAGTTAAGTTGCAAATGGTCAGAAATTTAAAAGTATGTTTTTAATTAGATGTTTTACCAGATACAAACTGTATTCAAGAGTGGGTAAGTTTTCACACAGGTATTATAATACCAAGATACTCATCAGGAAGATATGACAGAGATAACTAACAAGGTGGAATGAGCATTCAGGAAGTTGTCCAAGTAAATAGGAGTGTGAAGTTACTGAAATATGTAAACAAAAGGCAATACTAAGCTCTTTAATTTCTATAATCCTTATCAGAATCTCACTGTTGGTGTGTTCCATGAAATTAATTGCAAAAATAGCAACAGAAATTTGATGTACATATTTTGATGCAACAATCTTTGAGGCAGTAGTCATACAGATAAAAACATACAAGTGATTGCATGATGGATGTTAGAATGTTATTATGCTTGAATAATGAAAGTGGGGCATGGGTGGATATAGTTAAAGTGTGGCCATAACCTTACATTTTATGTTAGTAAGTGCACAGTTTGAAAGATCCAATAAATGTAAAATATTGAAAAGTTCTACAGTTGGCAGTGATCATTTCCCAGTTCATGTTTCCCATGTTCATTAAATTTATTGGCACTTTTCAGAAAAACAGAACCCCCATAGCAGATGGTGTGTTCATAAAGCAAAATGGAATGAAATCAGATAGTGTTACTCAGGAATGGGTAGGAGTGTTAATGTCATTGCTGTTGCTAAGTAACACATGCCAGGTCAGCTGGTGGACTGAACAGACCATTCACAACAAAATGGCGGTGTTTTACTTATTGAAAAAAATGTGGTATATAAAATAAATACAACACAAACAAATATAGCCAAATATATCATTAGTACTGATGAGTCAATGCAGCAGCTGCATTTTATTATTGGCCACAGCCCGAGATTTTTGCGAAATACAAAGCCGACTTTACTTTTGTTGGCCACTCAAAGTAAATTTAGCTGGCAAAACTTAAACACACAAGTCTATTTAAAGGATTTTTACTTTTAATTTAATATTTTAACATGGTAGTAGTGATACCTTTACTTAGGTAGACTACCCTCAAGGATCTCAGTACCCTACTTTTTCAATACTACAGGTCAGAATCAGATGATTCATAAAATTCAGTGTAAAACTGGCATACATTTCTGTGATAAATGCATGTTATACCATACTTTTCCCATATTATTACATACAATGATACATTGTCTTTATTCCCTGAAGAGGTAAAAATAAACTGACAATTTATATTTTCTCTAGTGCTTATGTGACTCTCCAATGTAATATTATGACTTAGAGATTAAAAAAAAAAAAATTCGGTTGCCAATCTAAGCAGGAGAAGCAGTAAGAGTTCTGCCAAGGAGGATTGTTCGCTGGCTATAGCTTGAACAGTCATCAACTGCCTTTATCATAACCAATTTTCCTTCATAGCTAATGTAACCTGAACCAATGATAATGACATTTTGCTGTAAATGCTGGGCTATATTATGTAACTAATGATTTTGGACACACTAATATACATGACCCTTGAGCTACATTCATGTTAGCCCACACGCGGTTCAAAATCTCTCACAAGACACAAGAAACATAGCTGCAGCTGTGTCGCCTTCTTGCTGATCTTGTGTCTCGCGAGAGTTTTTCAGTGATGAGTGCGCTCACATGAATTTGGCTCCTAGGAGGCTACAGTGGATGTTTTGGCTAAAAACAGTGTTAACGTCACCTTGTCAGGTCAAATTGGACTGCCGAGTCTTCCAGACACTTGGATGACACCATACAAGCAGAGTGGAGGCATGTTATGTTTTTTCTGTTTGAGTCTGTGGTCACCTCACACTTCCATTGTATTGGCATGGCCTGGAATTCTTTCCCTTGGCAAAACTTAAAAAAGGGCTATGTGAATTAGAAAAATGTCACCAAAGCCGTTGACATAGAGTGTGTAAATTGTGTGAATTGTGCGTACCACAAAGAACATGTCAGTCTCAATGGATATACTAGTTTACACTGTAAAAAAAATGTAATATAACAGAATTTTACTGTCTGTTTTACGGATTTTTTCTGTATTTTTAAAATACCATTTAATTTACAAAAATAGACTGTGATTTTACATGTCAAATGTCAAATAACATGAAATCACTGTAACTGTAAAAACACACAATATTTCTGTTTTTTTACAAAAAACCCCATTTGAAATATATATATTTATTGTTAAAATACGTTCACAAATGTATCGTAATTTCACAAATATTTGTCTGTTATTTAAGGGAATAAACTGTAAAATTTAACTTTAAAACTCTAAAAAAGGAAATAATCATTTAAAATTACTGAAGAATTAATAGTAAAAATTTGTGATTTTACTATAATTTCTTAATTAATTAAGTTAATTGACTAATATTTTCATTGAAAATAACTACAATTACTGTAATTTCTAGATGGTAACATTTATTAACATTATATTAACATTTATTTTGAAAGGACATCTAAAGAGACATAGGGAAAGGGGAAAGCTTGAGAGGGTGATTAATATGCTAAGCAAAGAGTTGGACTTGAACTTAGACTGCTGCCTCTGCTTATTGGGCATCAGCACTACCAAGTGAGCTGCAATTAAATGCTTTCAATAAAGCATTTCACTGATAGATATGCTGCTACTTTATTGCAGCTGCTGCTTCAGAACTGAAACAGACACACTGTTTGATGACTGGATGTTCTTGCACTGAAAAAATGGGAAATTGCAGGTATTTCAGTTTACAAAAATGTGTTACATATAAATAACGCAGTTCATTTAAAATCCTGTTAACATGATTTCATCAAGTAGACTTAGGATATTTATTGAGAATGTAGAATGTACAAGGTTTTCTCATGTTGACTTAACTTGATTGAATTGAGAACTGAAATTAGTTTGGTCACCGCCATAAACGGCTTATATTCCAAAAGTGCCGCCAGGACATGTGATTGGCTCCCCTAGATCAGAGGGTCCTGGTGGTGGACCAATGACAGCCATCTGTCACAACAACAGGAGGGGGCGTAGTTGCTGGACGTTAACCGCGAAAAATGAGGAAGAAGACTGCTCATTTTCGGCAGCCACATCCCCCTCTCGACTGAGAGCTGAAAAGTAAGTACATTAAATTGACTTCTGGCCGTGTTCAAGTACACTGACATTTTGCATGGTGTTGAAATAATTACAACCGACTGTCTATAATGTGAGACGCTCTGCTCTGTCCGCGCCTCTGTCCCTCGGGGCTGCCCGGAGTTCAGCACCGGTTAGCATGTTAGCTCTCTTCACATGCACACCTTATTTTTCAGATTGTCATTGTGTAAAAAATATTGTGCTGTACTACAGGAAGTACTGATACTTAATAGTTAATGCCTCTTTGCTTTAAGATTGTATTTGTTTGTTTGGTAATTTTTTCAATTAACTGAGCAAACCACTGAGTACACATTGCTGATTCTAAATATTTTTTTCATTGGTCCCTCATCCTATATTTGCACAGCATACACACTCAAAGGCTTTATAGTGGTAAGTGTTGTCATAATTCTCTTTTGTGTTGCTGTTTAAGCCGTAAATCAATTTTTTGTGACATTTTGAAGTTCATTTCCCAAAACAGTTGAAGAGTTCAAAACATAGCTGGAAATTATCAATTTTTTCTCTCCTAATTGATTATACCTAAATATATAGATTTATTTTACACTGACAAATACTTAAAATAAACCTTCATTTAAAACTAATTTAATGTTTAAAACTAGTTTAATGTTAGTCCTTGTATTTAAAGACCTGCCACTTAATTTGGACGTTTTTATGTGTTTTGAATCACTGTGTTTATTGCATTTAGTGTTGTTTATACCTGAAATTCAGAATTGAGCTTCAATAACGTAACTAATGATGATCCTAATGTGTTTTACAGGGTTAAGCATAAGGAATGTGGAGTTGTAAAGGGTGTAAAGAAACTGTGTCAAGTAGGTCCAAGCTTTTGCATCACTACAAGTTAAGGCATCCACATTTTGGACGTAGTTCTCACTTTCCATGTACATACCTGCACTGTCCATGCACGTTTAAGACATGGAATGCCCTTATTGTCCACCAAAGTAAAATCCACTCAACAGGGGTTAGTCACAAAGAGGAAGCAATATTCACTTGCCACCTTTGTGCTTGTAGTGATTTAGCATCAGTTAGAGATTATTTTGCTCACATTAATGCACATCTCAAAAGAAACGAGATTGTCACTTGTATGTTTGTAGGCTGTGAGTTTAAAACAAATATTTATAGTACATTTAAATCACATAAAAACCGAAAACATTGCCATCACACATTGGCTGATTTTAAACCTGAGGTAGTTGTAACTACTAGGATATCGTCTGTGAATGAACTGGAGGCTAATAGTCCAGAGTCTGTTGAGCAGCCCGACATTGTCGTTTCTCCAAATAGTCAGTCTAATTCTGAGGACTTACAGAAGGTCATAGAGCAAAGATTTGCTGCTGCTTTGCTGAAGTTCGAGCATTTGGTTCATGTGCCAAGCACAGCTGTTGATGTGTTTTTAGGGGAACTCCATCATTTGATTTGTTCTGCCCCTGTTCCATTATCTTGTGACATTGTGAGAGACATCTTTCAGCAGAGAAACCTCCCTGTTGATGAACTTATAATCAGAGAGACTGTTGATGCACTATGTTCTGGTAATCCTGTGCAAAGGTCCATACAAAAAGGCGGCCCTCTAAGTACTGCGCATCTGCGTAAGCAGTATTACAAGGAGAACTTCTATGTCATAGATCCAATTGAATATATTCTTGATGGTAAAAACAAACGCAGTTTCCAATATGTTCCGATATTGAAGTCCTTACAACAGCTGTTAAGTAGAAGGGATGTCATTGATAAAGTTGTTGAGGGCCATCAAAGACAGGAGGGAATAGATTCTGAAGTCTCATATCAGTACAAATCCTCAAGAGATGGTTCTCTATATAAGGAAAATAGTTTCCTCACTGGAGAAAAGCCAAGGATCCTCCTAAATTTTTATGTGGATGATTTTGAAACCTGTAATCCTCTTGGCACCTCACGCAAGAAACACAAGCTTTGTGCTGTTTATTGGGTATTAGCCAATCTGCCTGCTGGGTCTCATTCCTCATTATCATCTATCTATTTGGCAATTTTATGCAAAACTGATGATGTTAAAACCTATGGTTATGATAAATGCTTTGAACCACTTGTACAAGATCTGAAAACTCTGGAGGAGCTTGGTGTTTATGTCCCGCTGTTAGGTGAGTCAGTTAAAGGTACAGTACTCAGTGTAGTAGCTGACAACCTGGGAGCACACAGTGCTGCCGGATTTTTGGAAAGTTTTTCTGTGGAATACTATTGCAGATTTTGCACAGGAAAGAGCAGTGATATTCAGCTACATTCTGTTGCATCTGGTAAATTCAGTCTGAGAACCAAAGAGCTTCATGAGATGCATGTCAAACAAGCTCAAGATACTGGCACAGGTTGTTGTGGAGTGAAACGGGAATGCATTTTCACAAAAAATCTGTCTCATTTTCATGTCATCTTTGGCTATCCACCTGATCTTGCCCATGATGTTTTTGAGAGTATAATCCCAGTAGAGGTAGCTCATTGCTTGACAGTGCTTATATCCAGACAATATTTCACATTAGTTGACCTGAACAGTGCCATTCTGAAGTTTCCTTACAAATGGGCTGACAGGACAAACAAACCCCACATAGTGTCACAAACTTTCTCCAGCAGAAAAACAATCGGGGGAAATGCTCACGAAAATTGGAGTTTGCTCCGGTTCTTACCTTTTTTGGTTGGATCACTTGTACCTGAAAATGAGCCTGCATGGCATGTACTCATGGATCTGAAGGACATCACAGAGCTTGTTGTTGCCCCTGTGCATAGCGACGACTCACTGGCTTTCTTAGAGTGTAAAATCATAGAGCACAGGCAGAGATATCAAGCGTTGTTCCCTGACATCAGGCTGCTACCAAAACACCATTATTTGGAGCACTACCCCCAGATGATTAGGCTGTTTGGTCCAGTTGTTGGGCAGTGGACAATGCGCTTTGAGGCAAAGCATAGCTTTTTTAAGAAGGTTATCAGATACACAAACTGCTTTAAGAATGTGCCCCTCTCATTAGCCTCAAAGCATCAGATGATGATTGCTTACTATCTGAGCTCTCCTTGTCTGAGCAAGTCTGACCTAGAGGTTTCGGCAGTATCTACTCTACCAGTAGACTTACTCAAAAAGGAAATTGCACAAGACATCAGGCGAAAGTTCTCTGATGCAGATGAGGTTCACCTTGCACAGTGTGTAACAATCAAAGGTGTAACCTATAGGAAGGGAATGATACTGGCCCACAAAGCAGCAGGTGGATTGCCTGAATTCAGTGAAATTGACCAAATTTGTATTTTACATGAGAGTGTGTTCTACATTGTCAAAGAGCTCTGTGGTTGGTACAGAGAGCATTATAGAGCCTTCGAACTCAGCCCAGCACCGACAAAAACATTTAGTCTCGTGGCATTCACTGAACTCCTTGATACTTATCCACTTGTTGACTACAAGATTGGATCAGTCCGCATGGTGACTTTGAAAAGACATATTGAAATAAAAGGTGCGCTATCAACAACAGGAATTTCACAATTTGTAATAAGTTATTTGTTTGTGTGTGTGTTTACATTAAAATTTGAATTTTAAAATGTAATGAGGTTTTTACTACATAGCATACCTTAAAAATCATGTAAAGTCATTTCAATTCATGAGGTTAATAATTTCAACAAATGTTTTCAATATATTTACATTATACTTTAAACTCTAAAATTTATTGCTGTCTGACATTTAATCTTTTGTGTATTTGCAGAGTAAGTGGCTCAGAAGATGGGGACTCCTGTAATCCTTAAGATCATCTTAACTGATGGCAGCTCTCAGAGGTTGACCCTGTCCCATGGACTTCCTTCATCCATTGATGACCTTATGGTTGAAGTCAAGAGACAGTGTGGACTTCAGGGCGATTTTAAACTTCAGTTTCAGGATTCCTTGTTTGGAAACGAGTTCCTTAACCTTACCTCACTTTCAGAGGTAGAAGACAAAGGTACTCTTAGAATCATTGATATGTCAAGGCCCACTGGCGTGCAGCATGATGAAACATCTTCTGTTCTCAATCCAGTCCTAAACTATGAAGTATTCAGTCCTTCTGCTGAAAGTGACTCTTTGTCCACATTGGTGGATACAGATGTACTGTCCTCAAGTGAGTCTTCAAGCTCACGGTCCCCTTGGCCTGCTGTTTTTCGTGTTCCACAGTTCTCCTATGACGCTGAAATAAAGCTTGGGCAGGCAAATTTAGCTTATGCACATAATGGCACTGTACATTTTCCAGATCCCAAGTTGAAGTCAGACATCCTCAATGGTTTAGTACAGGAAATTGTGAAGTATAAAGTCTATGTCACTGATAAGGAGATGGAACAGGTAGCACAGAGTCTCATCAAGACGCATCCATGTTTAACTGAGAAGGGGTCCTGCACTGGATGCGGTGGATGGAAAACCAGTTTAAAATATAAACTATCAAACTACCGAACACATCTAAGAAAACTTGGCTGCCCAGAAGTGACTGTGAACTCATTAAAAAACAAACATGCAGGGAAGCGCTTTGCAGCTTTTGGTGTCAAAAAGGCAAAGAGAGTGGAGGTGAATTTTTGTCCAGCATACCCATCTGCAGAAACTGAGAGTCTGAAGGAAATACAGAAAGCTTTACTCTTGGATGTTAAGAAGAGGAACAACAGAGAGGCTGTGAAACTCAAGATGGAAAAGACTTTCGCTCTCAGAAGACATGAAGTGGTGCGTGATGCACCAATGGTGGAGGATTTAATAGCAAGGTGGCCTGCTCTATTTGAAGTCAGTGAGGTAAGGTTTATCTCATGCTGGGTTTTTAATTTTAAATTCGCTGTTGATAAAAAAAAAAAAAATCTTGAGTACACTGACAAACTGCTAAAAAACTGATTATATATTAAACAATAAAATCTTTCATCTGTGCTTTATCCCTTTTCTAGACTGTCCTAGTCTACTGTATGTTCCTGATATTTACCGTTTAAACCTGATTTCCTTTGTTCTTATTACCCATTTTCAGATAAACGCTGAATTCAACAGAATCACCACTGTCCCTCTTCAATCCAAGTTCCTATCTCAACTGGATCTCCACTCTGGCAACCTGATGAAGCTGTTCCAAAAGAGAGGAGGACGGCTGGGGCAAAGACTGAAAAAAGTTGTTGCACAAATGGCTGATGTAAGTGATACAGTTGGTATGTGAGGTGTCCCACAGTGTGGAAAATTTAGGAACAAAGAATTTTTGCCTTGTGTTTTGGAAAGAATTGTGGAAAAGTTATGGAAAATTGAATGTTTTAGAATGTTGTAGTTGCCACATAGTTTGTTGAGTTTAAGATGGACATACAAATTTTATGGAAAGGCAGGGAGGCCATGAGTGCATTCATTTTTCATCTTTCTCCTCTGTCTTTTTGTCTCAGATTCAAACTTCCCTCAATGATTGAATTAGCTTCATATTATTGTCAACCTCATCTTTCTTTGTCACTTTTTCTATCAGTCCTTCCCACATGATTTGGAGGTCACAGCAAGGCTTGTTCTTGGAACCCTGGTGTTATATTCTAGAGAAATTTGTACCTGTATGACGGTTTGCTATCAGAGGTTGACTTTAAATTATAGTACAAAGGCTCAATTAAGGCATTAATTAATAAATTGTTCTTTCAGTGTGATGATGTAGATGCTGGACGAGAGTGCGTCATTAAGGGAGTCTGTATCTACATGGGTGAAGATCCACAAAATCTTTTACAGGAATATGTGGTATGTACATGGTTCAGTGCTTACTTTTTCTCCTTCCACACTTTTGTTCTCATACTTTATTACTTAGGCTGAAACGAGCGATTAATAGAAAAGGCATAAATTATCATTTTGACGATCTTTTAAATTTTCTGTTTCACAATGTTGTAAAATCAAGTCTTTCTTGGTTGATGATTAAACAAAGAACTTGACAATGAGAGACATGACAGTAGACTGGCTATTTATGGTAAGTATTTATCATTATTTTCAATATATTTAACTAAATCATTGATTATTTGAGAAAAATTAAATATTATTTGAATAATAATGAAAACTAATCAGTTAATTTAATAGTAGCTGTACCCCTAAACATCTCTAAACATTCTATAACTGCTGTCACCATTCTTTTTTGTCTCTGTCATGCTGTTTTATTTCAATCCAACAATTCTATAATTACTCACACTAGGCCTACATTTTCACTCTTGTTGCTCATCTTTTATTGTATTCTTTCATGATACATTCATTCATATTGGGCCTTGCATTTAACTTGCTGTGCCACACTATTGATCAGCTGATTCATCTTACTAGGTTGATGAAAACGCTCACTATGAAATAGATGCACAACCACTATATTATGCTGAATATAAGATGACTGATTATAAAACAACTCCCCTTTTTCAAGACTCAACATTACTCTCATTGGCTTTTTACTTGTGAAACATGTCACATCAGCTACAGAACTAGCTTAATATTTAGCAATTGTGTCTATCATTTCATATTTTCTCACTGATTATTTTGTTGTCACATATGCTATTTGCAGCAATATTTCTCATTGTTTAATCTATCTTTTGTGCAGAATGCATTAATAAATTACTCTTGACTTTTTATGTGTGAAACTTTTGTTGCACTCAGAGTAACGGTCCAGAAATTACTCATTTCATTTCATTGAACTTGCAGAAAGTGTACTATATTGAGAAATGTATTATTATCTGGATACAAAATGATTTATATTAGGATATGAGATTCTGGTCATATTGCACAGTCCTAGTGCCTAATGTTATATGTTTTTATTCTTTTCTATAAAGGAGTTTGTTAATAGGTCTTATATACTCAGATTTGTTTACATACATTTCTATGTATTGTACAGGGCATGGATGAAGACACAGTCAATGAGGCCATTGAAGACACCTCTATTGGGATTTATGTTCTAAAAGATCATGCTTCAAGTGATAACCCAGAGGACATTGGAATTGTCCTTGAAGGCATCAAGGTGTTGCAAGAACTGGATAATGTAGCCTTAGCTGTGGCTATGTTGTTTGGACTGATGTATGCCCTGAACCTCAGCTATCCTGCTGATCTCCGCTACACCTTTGAGGTAATCCAGAAGATCTTCATGGAACTGGATGGCGGAAAACTATCTAACAAAGCAACTGCTCTAAAAAACAGACTCTTTCAGTGAAAAAGAGACTTTCACTGAAATGCTATGAGGTCATGTCCATGTATCATTTATCACTGTGAGTAATAACATTTGAATTGTCCTAAAAAGCATTGTTGGTATTGCTGTTTCATTTGCTTTTTCATTTTTTTCTTGAAAGTTTATTGTTACAAGCTGACGTTGTCTTTTATGAATCCCACACAGACAGTGTAAAGGGGGGGTTTGTAACATTTTTTTTTTCCTGCTTTGAGTCAACTTTAACAACAGCTGGAATAACTGGAATATTTTGTATTTGGTGCTGTGAAGCATTACTATTATGTTGTTCAAACTGATCTATGCTTCAGCTACCTTACATTTTTTTTTAGGTAAAACTGAATGGATAACTTTCTAGCTAAGTACTTGTTTTATAAAAAGGTTCTGTCAGTGAAATGGAGAGTTACTGAGTTGTGAGCAATATACCACAAGACATATTTGTATTGCAGTTCCAATTCCATTTTGAATGCTTTTTTTTATTTATTTCTTGTAAATTCATTGTAGTAAGGGGACAATGTTTTCTTTTATGAATCCAATACAAAACCAGTTGAAGGTTTGAATCCATTTTTGTTTTCTGTGCTGAGTGAACTTTAAAAAACAGCTGCAGTATTTT
>JAPZDV010000226.1:0-13717 GCA_029814665.1 Acanthurus lineatus
GCAGAACAATTGACCACTCAGCAGGTTCTCTCAGTCCACCACTAATCATCCACAACATCAACCACTCATCAGCAGTCCATCAGACCAGGCTATCAGGCAAGAGCAGGCAAAACAGAAAAATCATGCTTATATTAACATCTGCTTAAGGACTGCTTACATATTTTCCAATGGGATTAGAACAGATTAAGTTTTATTTTTAGGTAACAGAGTAAAATATGTAAACTTTGCTATTATAATGAAAAAAGTGAGCACAATAAAATAAAGTTCATTCACAGAGGAGCAGTAAGCAGATGATTACTGATATCATGCTTTTATCTCCCTGCTGATGATTAGTGTCACACACTCCTTTTGGCTGAGCTCTTTACTGAAGCCACTACATGCTACAGGAAGATTCCACCTTCATTTAGGAGACATGCTGCTTTTTCAAGTGCTTCATTTTGTCACATATAAATCTGTAGACTACAGGTACTGTATCATTACGGACACTCCAACACACACTGTTTTATGAGCATATCCATTATGTTAAACTGTATTTCATGAGAGGTGTAATGTTGCTGGACCACTGTTCAGCAACCTTACAAAGAAAAGCTGTGGTTTTCAAGTATGTTTGAGACGGAGCTGCATCACTTGAGTTCAAGTAGTTCTAAAAACTTGATGCAGTATCAATAATCAGTTTTCTTACAGGTAACTAATGTGATCAGAAAACCCTAACCAACATGGGTCTGTACCAGTACAGAGTGTCAGCACAGTTCAGTTCAGCTCTTTATTGCCTCACTGGACGAAATCAGCTTGCAGCAGAACAGAGATAAACATAGATAGTACAAAACATACAGTGCAACAGTCTAATCTGTGGAGAGATTTTTTTGTTTGGATAAGATAAAGTGCTACACTACTAAGTGTGAAGGTGCAAAGTGACAACTTCGCTTTGTGCAAGTTGAACAGTTGAAATCTGTTGCTCTTTGTCTTGGGAACTCTGTCCTATCACTGAAGGAAGAGGATCAAATGCCACAGAGAGAGGATAGTCTCAGCTCCATAAAACTGAGCCTGCCTTTCTGAAGACCTGCTGAGGAAAGGGGAGGACTGTCAACCAGTATCTATGCTACCCAGTCTTTTTATTTTCATTCAGGTTGCTCTGCTGCAATCCTCCTGAAAAGGTTAAGCTGACTCTTTCCAAAAATCTTTCCTATAGCACTATTATTTCACAGACAACATCAAAACATAAAAAATCTGTAGGAAATACAGTCTTGGTTGGCCTTTTTTACACATTGCTGCAGAGTTTTTCGGTCAAAGTAATGTTTTTTCTAACGGCTGTGCCAAGATACTTGTAGCTCTCAACTTGCTACTCTTTGACCTTTGACAGTGGTCTGTGTGGGTGGCAGTGATGCTGATCTTCTAAAGTCAATGGCCATGACTTCTGTTTTAGTAGTATTCAGCCTCAGAAAATGATCACAGTGGAATGCACTGCATTGACCAGGATCCATTTAAAATGACCCTCTGAGACCTACATGTCAGGTACTCCACAATCAACCTAACAATGCTACTGCTGTATTGTTGTGGGTATTTTTTCAAACAGAGAAAAAGGCAATAAATAAGAGACTTTTTTGCCCTTTAGGCTTTTTTTAAAAAAGTAAGATAAAATGTTAAAGTTTAAAGTTGTGCTCTTAACCCCCATGTTGGCTCTATAGGCAAATCACATGAGCTTTAGTAACCCTTCAACTGTATTCACTAGTTGCCTGGTGTCTTAAATGACTTCATGACCAGTGAAGAAGTGCCACTGGCCTTAGGTCACAGATTTCTGTGGAGGATCCATCGGGACCTGACCACCCAGGTCAGGGCGAATACAGATAAAATTTTTAAATGATTTCACAGTGCTTGGGAAGCAAACTTGACATGATACTTACAAGTCCTTTAAGTGAAAATATAGGCAGGGAAAATATGACAGTATGGAGACATCTCAATTTAATGTTGATACCAACAAAGTAGTCAGTCATTTAATATGCAAATGTGTGCAGCCTTGATGAGGAATGAAAGAAGAAATACAAGGAATTCACTTGCATTCACAAAGGGTGAATGATTCAGGCTACCTAACAACGATTGTGTGACAAGCTTAGATAAAGTGCACCAGTTCGGGTTGGAGCATAAAAACATTATGTTTGTCAGGTTTGTGACAGACTTGTTTATTACTCTCAGACTCAAGATTGGGTTTGGACAGAAAAATGCAGCCTGAGTCGCACTCTAGTTCACCACAGGTACGACGATGGACTCCTCTGGGGTTTAGGGACCTTTTGCTGCTCTATGGAAAGGTTAAACAGGTAGGCGGAAATATTGCATCGTTGTTTTCTACAGACTTGAAAATAGTTTTCTGTAATACTATTGGTCCTCTTTCAATTTTTTACTTCATAAAACATGTCCTTAAACTTAGTCTGTTGGTCTTTTTATTCATTTGCCAGATGGAATTTAATAATTTAATGAACAAGTGATACACAGACCCTTTTGTGGCACCGGAAAAAAACATGACGGTCAAGAAACAGCACTACAACAAAAGAAACAGTTTTGTGCTCTTCAGCGGTGGAAAGAGGGTTACTCAAAAGACATGATCATACAGGTAAGTGCTGTTATTTCCTCTTTACTTTTTTCCTCCACTTCTTCTTTTAGATCTTGTTAATCTTCTGGGTCACTCATCTTGCATCGGGTGAAAATACGAAAATGGACTGAAATGGTTGTTATCCTTTTTTTTCGTTTCTGATTTGAACACAAAATCAGAAAAGGAAAAACAAGTTATTATCTACTTTTCATTTATGTTTTGTAACTGAATACTGAAAAAGTAACTTTTTTTTGTTTTCTGTAGAAAAACAAATGAATGAATAATATATGGATCATTATAAAATCTCAAATAAAGTCAGTTCAGCTTAGCTAGTTCAGTATTGCTCTTGAAAAAGTTCATATTAATACTGCAAAACCATTATAATAGAGATTGTTGTCCTTATTTTTCTAGCCAGTCGTGGTTCTAATTGCTATCCCATGGTAGATTGTTGAAAAGGATTTTAGGATTTGCACCTCTCTATGACTGAACCAAAAAAAGAAAAAAAAAGAAGAAAAAATCAATTTCCTACAGTAGCTTAACTTGTTTGGTCTTGTTGGCCAGCCTACCTTTAATTTCAGTCATTCATTTTACAAAGGCAGTATTGACAGTTTCTGGTTGTGGGCATAAAAAAACTCCACTTGTCAGTTTATTTTGTCTCCAAAAGTGTCTTGCAATTTGGCATTCTGCATCTTGTATGTCCTCTTTCAGCTCCAAACTGAGAATCCTTCTTTCTGTCTCTTGAAGAAAATAACTGATGATGGCTAAGTGATTCAGAGCCACTGAGCTCCCTAGTGTAACGTCAGGAGGGCCCTGCTTCTCTTAGCCTGACTAAACACACCTTTATCGACAATACATTATCATAACACCCGCCACGGTAAACATTTGAAGATTGATGACTTAAGTACTATCTATTGTACTTTTGGCACTGTGACTGGATTGTCTCATCTCACACAAAAAAGTCCTTATGTTATGCCAAGATTAAAATGGGCTATGGCTTTATATTCTGAACATGGATGGTGTAAGAGCTGAAACTATCGATTATCTCATTTATCCTTTCGTCTGTCAATTATGCGTTTTTCAATCAAATTTTAAAAAATAATACCAAAAACACAGTTTTCTTGAGTCCACAGAAGCATCTTTAAGTGTCCTGTACTGTCTTGGGAGATCAGTTCAAAACACAAATGTTTACAGTTGACGATGGTAAAACCAGAGAACCCTCAAATGGGAGAAGCTGAAACTTAAGTTTGTTATTTGATAACCTGACTTAAATCATAACTTGTACAAAAATAGCATGCTGCATGTAGACTACACATTGAATATTATGTATTAAAATTTTAACTGTTTTAAAAAGCTAACAGTTCAATTGTTGCTTTTGGCAAAACTCCTTCTCCCTTTGCTGCTAGTGCACTTCGTTCTGTCCCTCTGTCCCCCTCCTCCCTGCCATCACCGGAGGCCTTGCTCCTGCCGGTGCTGCTCAATCAGCATCTCTGATTGTTAGAGAAATTGGAAATTTGATTTAGTTCAAAAGAAAAAAAACACCACAGGCACAGCGTCTAAAAAATACAGAAGTTGTTATTTAACTCTGAACACACTAAAAGAAGTGAAGTTTCAGAATAAAAGCACTCCACTACCCTGGCTTGCATTTTGATTGTACATGTAAGCTGACAAATGTGTATTTCTGTGCACACTGTATTTTAATAACACTCAAGATGTTATTATAGTTTATCCAGAGTTAAAGAATGTGTCACTGTGCACTACTTTGCAGTGACTGCAACTTCATCAGTGTTGTCATCAAAATTGGCATCACCAACATCACCACTGGTTGCGGTAAGTTGTATTGCTCCCACACCCAGTGCAGAATTCTCCTTGCCTTCTGCACATAAAAGAGATCTCAAGTGAGATGTGTGTGTCAACTAAAAATAAAAGGACAGCCTCAGCAGTGTGGGGGTCTTTAATGTTAGTGACAATATTCTTGACGTGGTAGCCAAGTGGCCAGGCTGAATTCCTGATTTGTGCGTCCTGCTGGAGAGTAGCCTCAGGCTGTTGATGGGGAGGAATAGTGTCCCAGCTGGATGTCACTCATTGGTGGTGGATGGTGACTGTTCCTTCAGGCTGTGGGTCCACATGTCTTACATCCACCAACAGACAGATCCCTTATTATATTACAACATGTGCATTCACACATTGTTTGCTACTCTGTTGTGTTTTAAGTGTCTTACATTAGTTGTATTACACCGTTTTTGGTATATTATGTAAAAGTGGGGCCATTTAATTTAAACACCATACATATGGCACCAGTATTTGTACCTTTCTTTACTTTCAGTATTAATTTTAAAGATGGAGTGACTGACAAAACCCACCTAATGATATGAAATGAGTGTGTATCCTAAATGTTGTATGTACTGAGTGCTGCTCCTTTAACATAGAGGGCCCTTTCTTACACTTGCGCCCGGCACAAGCGCAGGGGTTTTAATTTATTAAGGGGAATGTCTGGATCAACCTTTGCCGTCTTGTTCCAGGAGCAGCAGAGGTATCCAGCTTTTTCCCGCCCAATGCACCACTGGTGCACAGTGGATTGTCCCAACAGCTGTGTACAATTACCTCATCAATTCATGGGTGTTTCTTTGGCCGAAAATGCACCAACCAATCAGAGAGTCTGCTCTCATTCCCTTTAAAGACTGGTTGCGCCGTGTGTCAGTGACGCAGGTGGCAATGCTATCTTACACATCTTACATCTTACACCCTTAAACGTAAACAGATTGCTGAACTGTGAGGATTTATTTATTCATTCAGCCAGACAGGGTCAGAGCTCAGTAAATGTATTGTGTCAGAAAGCTCAGCAAATTTTCACCTTCAGTCAAGTTGTTTAGAAAGCAAACATTTCCATATTTTGTCAAATCCCTTTCTACCATACATATTCCCCTGCACGGGCAAACACGCACACATACGCAGTCACTCACGCACGCATGCAGGCACACACACGCCTAAAAATTTAATTCATTTCATGGATGGTAATTAATGGTTGCAGGACTGTTTTTTTTCAGCCACATTTCATTATTTAATTCAAACAAAGGAGGGCAATTCACCAGTGAGGAGACAGAACTCTTGGCTCAGGGTTCATGTTATAGATAATTATTCTTTAATCCTTGTTTTTCTGATCAAATAAATACGCTGACACGAACACTGAAGTTACTCTAGCCGTCAGCGACCAATTGGACAGCTGTGATCACATTATGATTACAATAATTCCTTATTTTTTATTAATGCTGGGGTGGGGGAAACCTCACTTAAATGAAAGGTGTATGTGCGTCTTGGCAAAACTCGAGATACACACACTCCCATGCGCACGCTGTTTACTTCAAAATTTACACTTAGTGATTGAAAATATTTTCCAAGGACACTTTACTAATTTTACTAACTATGTCCGAAGCACACTTCAATATTTTGCACTGCTGAGAGGCAAAAACAGAAAAGAACTGTGTGTGATTGTGGAGAAGTGAGTGAGCACATTGGCTAGCTGCGCCGTTTTTTACAGTAAAGACTGTTTTACGTCTGCGCCTTGCATTTAGACCAGGTTTTGGCTGGTCTAAATGCAAGGTGCAATTGACTCCAAGTGCGCTGAGCCTCCATTCCGCCTTCACTCTCAGACCTTGTACGCCTCGTCATACAGACCTGATGCAAGTGGATTTGCTATCGTACACTAGTGGCAAAAATGACATTTGCGCCGGGTGTGCAATAGCAATGCGACCTGTGGCACTGGTGCACCAGCTTTGCGCCTGGTGTACGATAGGGCCCAGAATGTGCAAAGCCCATATTTTAGCCAATAAAGTATTTTAAACTTGGGGCTTCTATCACCAAGATATTTTAGACTGGTCTATTGTGGTAGGTCATTACTAATTTTGCTTTGTAATAATCTAAATGAAGATACACAGTTCGAAAAAACAAACACTGACTTATTAAAATTCTTAAAATTTAGCTTCTTTACCCCAGGCTAACTCTTAACCAAAGTTCCATTTGGTTTGGATTAACTTTGCAAATAAAAATATTCTCTGTACTCCTCAACAATAATCATGTCAGGACAAAGCCAAAAGAGAAAACCAAAAACCTTCCCTGGGGGAGCAGAAGATACAGGCTTTTTCGCTGAGTCATATCAAATCTGAACTAACAGACATGAAACACTCATCATTATCATTCAAATTGACTTACTCCTCCTGAGAATATCAATGTCTCTGTTGTACATTGTGAACAAACTTTCCTAAATCCACTTTAAATATTGTCTAAAGAAGATGAGCTTGCATAAGAATTCCTCATGGATTTAATTTTTTTCTTAGTATAAGACTAACCTAATGATAGCTATGTGTATGCCCGAAAGAAACCGAAAGAATTCACTTTAAAATATATAGCTAGTACAGGATGACTAGTGTGTTTGCAGAAAAACCAGGGTAAACTGTGTTACTAATTATCACTGTGGAAGAGTAGAAAAACTGCAGCATTTCAGCTTAGCTAGGGTCCGAGGTAAGATACAATATTGCTTGCTAAAAATTTTATTAATGACAAACATTTGCCTCTAGAGTGAAGGGAGTAGTTATTTCTTTTTTAAGTTTAATTTTTTATTTTTTTTATTTAAATCATAAAACATTGTCAATATAAGCTACTGGTGAGTACAAAAACATAAAACCGGAGGACATCATCATAGGAATAAAGTACAATAATAATTCACTATGGCTGTTTACTTTGGTACAGCACAAAGGTGTTTTAAAGTCATGCTTTCCAGAATATTTGATAATGATATTTCTGGTACATGATTATAAAGTAATAGTAACAATAGCTTAAGTATGGTTGAAGAAAGGTATCTACTACCATTACGGTTATGGTGAAAATACTTTTAGCTTAAATTTTAGGTCAAAGATATGATGTAAACTCCTTCATGAAACATGCAGTAACCATGAAATAATCTGGGTTCAACATGTCCCCGTATCTTTCTGTACAAGTTGCTTTTATAAGTCTAAGGGGTTACTTTTAGCAAGACCAGTTTATAAGCTTTTTTAGAGGAAAAAATAAAAGATTAATGAATATTGGCCCACAGGTAAAGGCCAAACCAGACTCTGAGGACAGCAGAAGACTGTTTGGCACAAAAAGTAAGAGTGGACAAATTATGCTTGCGATAATCACATATGAACACACACTACTAGAATTTTGTTATAAACAACACTTTACAACATCAACAACAACAACAAAAACAAAAACAACAAAAATCTGTCACAATGTCTGGTCACTGGAATTTACAGTTGAGAGGGATGTAGAAAAAGGGTCATATCATCCAACTGAAAAGCAGGAACTAAAAACACATGACCTTTTCTATACAATTATTAAAACCTTTATGATCAAAATGGATTGTTATCACCTAATTGTTTAAACTCTAAAGTTGTTTCCAGTATAAATGCACTTTTGATGTGGTCATGATTGCAAAAAATATTTTGTGATTTGATCCTAGGGTTCTTGACATACATGCAAGTGCTAAATACAGGATCTTCTAACTTTTTATAACCTCATAACCTCATGACATCAACAAAAATATACACATACAGAGATATGATGCTGGTAATGTTTTAATTAGCCAATTTGCTCCAGGGACACAGAGCAAGCTGAATCTGCATTTGTTTGTTTATTTCACCAAGACAGAGATAACGTTATCATAAGCAGTCAAGTAGGACCTCAGCACTAGTATGCTTGTGTGCTTGAACGTCTCAGGAACCCTTTAATTTTCTGTAGATTTTTTATAGCACTTTGAAACGCTCACAGGGCTGCAGGAGTTGTTATGAGACCCCCAAGACCCATTTTATTAATACAGTAAATTAAAGCCCTTTGATTGGCAGATAAGCACACCTATCTTTCACAAAGCACCTACACTGTCTCCTTGACTTTTTGTTTACCTCCATCTGTGTGTTTACTGTACTGCACTGATTCTTTTCATGGCCTTCAAGTTTTATATATCCTGGGTTACACAAAGGTAGAACTGTTCAAGAGAGAGCAAGCACACATCAAACTAAATGTGACATATTTTGCTCTTGGTTTGATAAAAAGAAGAAGCGTCTTTTTGAAACCTTTGCTGCAAAGCGTGTGGTAGGATGAACAAACTCCAGTGAGTGAAGAGAATCTGTTCATGACAGGAGAATCTGAGTGTTACTGGTTGGACAAGGGGGCTGGCAGCTTGTGTGACTGGCTCAGCCTACAGTTTGTGCATGCCGTTGCACCCCTGCTACCCTGTGAGAAGGCAACTCTTGTCTTTGTCAGTTTTATAGTTGTTTTTTTATTCTGGTGATGACAGTCCTCACTTCTAAAAGTGATGGTAAATGGTAAAAAATAGACTACAGGTTAGTTCTCCTATCTGATTTCACTGGCAGGTCTCCTCCCCTCCTCCGCACCACAACTTATCAGCTAAACCCTCACTGCCTCAGTATAGACCTGTCCTCGACCTCATATTGGAGCACCTGACAGCAGGAAGTAAGCCCACCACAAGATCCATGTGATGTGGGGACACAAGAGGCAACACATTTGCTTATGTTGTATTTTTTTATGCTTCTTTATAATTCTATTCCAAAACACTAAATGATATAGTAATGCACTCTTATATGATAATGGGAAAACTAGGTTTACTAGTTACTTTTAGATTACTATTTTACTTCAAAATAAGATGGGAATGTCTGGCACACTTCTCAACATTTCATTTAGTTTGTTTGCATGTTAACATTTGCTAATTTGTACTCAGCTGTTGCTAACTAAACACAACAGCTGAAGTTGATGGGAATGTCATTAGTTTTGTGGGCACAAAAATACTAGATGAATAAAATTATGACCTGAGAGTGGTCCTGCGTGTAAATGAAGGGACCAAATGCAACGGGTTATATCATATCTGTAACAATACTTTTTCTTAAACCTGATGACTGATTTTCAGACTAGTGAGTGTCCGGTCTTGGCAGGTTTCAGCTCATCTTCAGACCTGTGCTCAGCCATTTAAGCAAGAACAAAAAATAGAAGAAATAAAAGGTATGTCTCATCTATGTTACCTGCCATCTGGACCCTTAATACATCTTACTACACAAAAAAGACATTCACATTACATGTGAAGGAGCTCATTTTAGTCATACAGAAGAGGAGGATGGTTTAATGGAATGACCTCTGAGTGAGGCAACACAACATGATCTTTTCTAAATCATAACCAAGTGTTTTTGTTTATTTGTTTGTTTGATTTCTGTGCCTTAAGCAGCATTGTCACATGGAATGGCAGCTCAGTAGCCACAATAAAATGTTGGCACTGTGGGTATCATGCACAAATCTGTGGTTTACAAAAAAAGATACAATGCCAGCATTTATTCTTGTGCTTGGATGGCTGTAGTCAGCTTAAAGAAGGAGGCCAACACAGATGCTGCGCTCATGGAAGCAGAGCCTGTCCTGACATCCATTTGTATCCCCCTTGGAAAAAAAAGAAAGAAAGAAAACAAACATAAATTAAACATTTGAAATTTTTCCTGTGCGTCATGATTTCGATTTATCCACTCACAGGTTTTTTAATAATTCAACTCCCATTATCTTTATGTTCTATGATAGATCAATCACTTCTAATACTTTACTGTTTTGGCTGTTAACGCCTTATGAATAAGAAAAGGATCAGAGGTGACCTGAAGGTATGAGGACTAGGTTTGTGTCTTGGAGCAATCTGGATGGTGAAAAATGAAATAAACAACAAAGACAAAATAAAATAAGAAACAGTGCTTGTCTGTCTCTCATTTAATTGCCTAAGTTCCCTCAAGCAAAGCACTTCATCTCCAACTGCTGCCCTGAAGCTGCTCAGTAGCCAGGAGGATGAACTTGGTTCAACTGTATGGCTTGTGTGAGTATGGAGCAGGGACATCTTAAAAAGACACCCATTATTTACAGCAAAACAAGTCTGCAGTTAGGTTTGTTTTAACCTCTATTTGTCCAGTCATAAGACCTTATGCATCATTTCATTTAAACACTTTCAGAAGTATTTACGTTTTGTAAAGCACCATTTTTATAGAAGCTGCACAGAGTGAAGAATAATGAGGCGGTCACAAATATTTGATCTGAACAATTAAATGGATCTTGTAAAAAAAAAAATCTATAGTTCACCTTATCACTGACCTGCAATATCCATACAGGCTCTAAAACAGTGTGAATCAGTCTGAATTGGGTCTTTTAGGAACACAATCAGATATTGCAAAGGATGAGGACATAACATGAGTACAAAGGCAGAATTTTGGGGTTGTAGATCTTGTCAAAACTCCTTGCTGACTCATCTTAGAAGACTGACCATCTGGCAGCTCTGATGAATGAAAGGCTGATCTACTTATATTTTGTAAAGATAACACTTTAGACAAAGGTGCACAAATGTGAGAGTATCCAGAACAGTTACTGAGGATAGCTAAAGAACAAATATGAAGCTAGCTGCTGATTAATAAATAGCCAACAAGAGGCAGTGTGATTCAGAACAAATTACTGCCAGATATTCAGACAGTCAACCAGTGTCAGATGCAGTAGTTAGTTGAATCCAACGGTCCACATAATGGTTACTTTTAAGTTGCAATCATCAGTATTTTTTTTCTATGGACAATAGATGTAAAGACTATCTAATCTAAATGGGGTCTGATCTGGAAGGGGGCTGTAATGGTGATGTGGGGGAAGCTCAGAAACCTCATTATGGACAGTTTCATTTTCAATTATAGAAAATTGTTGACAGTTAATTCTGTGGATTAATTATTCATCTTCATTGTGTTGGGCACTGATTCAGAAAAGAGATATTGAATTTTAAATGCTTTTTTAGAAATGCAGTGAGCACCATTAATTAAATTTCATTTATCTACTAACTAACAACCCTGAACAACCATCACCCCCAAATCTGAACAGATAGATTCACCAAGAGGTTACTGAAAAAATAACTTTAGTGTTACTGACCTTTCCAAAAGGTCCAGGAGGACAGAGGTTGTATTGTACTTACTGTGGGAAACTAATTTACCTCTGTGAAGCATTAAGGCATTATAGCCCAAGTAATTACCATTAAACAGCTACATCTCCACAAGTATGCTTTTAGCGTTACTGATACAACCTTTCTGCTCCTTGATTTTATGATTTTCTAAAGCCTTTAAATCCTATATTTTTGATATGGTGATTTTTTTTGTGCTTTGGTAACTTTAGGTGCAGTGACATGGGACATCTTGTCATACCTGTTGCATTATTTGTTATTTATCTATTAGAGAAGCCACATATAGAAATCCACCCACATATTAATCTTACTACTGCAGATCTCGTGAAACAAAACTAATTTCAACAGAAAAACTATAAAAAATGAAAAGACAGAGAAAATAGTTTTGACTTTTGGGAGTAAACTTAAGGGTGCTATATGTAACACTTTTCTATCAATTTTATTACAGTGCAGAATCTTGAATCTGGACCATTTTGGTGAGGCCCAGAAATTTCTTGTGTTAAACCACATGAGACCTGTACACTTTAATCACTCTACTTTATATTGGGACCTATGAATTAAGATTGGGTCAGATGATATGAAGCCAATTTAAACACAAATTGTCACACTTGAACAAAGTCATGTAGTTTAAGTGAGGAATTGTACATTAATTGCACCATTAAAATAAAAAAAAATGTCCAGACCGCCCTGATGGAGCTCAGATCTCAGTCTGCATAGCATAGCTGTATAGCATTTAGACTGAGAATATGTGTGTGACAGCTTACCTGTCTCAAGTGAAGAAAGGTAGAAAAGTCATTTTCTTTTAGACTCTGACCTTCCTGACTCAGAATTTAAATAATTAATATTGATAAACTATTAGTGAAGATATAGCTGCTATGCTACATGTGTAAATTCACACGGCAGCTCTCTTTTGCAGAAGCATACATTATTCTGCTATATGAAACCTTCAAGTAATAAATAAACCTAATAAATCAATGACCTGTATATTTCCCATGTATTAAGTAGGAATATGTGTAATGAAAAGTGGCCTCGATTTAAGACAGGTAGGAATTTCATATAATATGTTATCTGTTCAAATTGGCACTGTATAGGATATATATACTAGGCTGTCACAGTATAATATTCTTACTACATTACAGAGCATAACAAAGTCAAATAAATATATAATCACAATATGTATAGAAAAGTACGGAAAATACTAAAGTTATCAGTCACATTTCCTATTTTTTGTGGGAGGCCAGAAGTGTTAAGATGCATCACTTTCACTTACTGTGACAAGCAAGATTGAAATGAAACAGATTTAGGAGATACTGTCTTATTCACACAATGTTATTATGCATGTATTGTTACTGATGTACTAATATATCATTACTGTCACAGTTAGTATCAATGCTTGTGTGATATCATTGGTTAAAATAATGTTACAGGTGCATTTCTTTATGTGTGGAGCACACTGGAGTCAGTGAGTGGACAGTTTGCTGTAAGCAGCCATGTTTGTCCTGTATGTACAAGAATCACTTGTTTCAAAGGTAAATATCTTTGCAGAATGAAAAAGTATTTTCATGCATTACACAAAAATAATAAATGCATATTGTTATATTAATAAACTAAATAAAGTGTGGACCTAATAATGTGTGTATGGAAACAGAGAGGAGATGGGATATTTTCTGATGCTGCTGATTTGATAATTCTGGCCAGCTCTAACATTCTCACTGAAGTTTTGCCATATTGGCTCTTGCTTAACAACCGGTACCAATGACTTTAATATCTACAGTCTTATTTCCCTACAGGGGTCATTACAGTTTCATCACAATTTTTCATCTTAACTGAAAATCGCATATATAAAATGCTATTGTATTTGCCAACTATACACACTTTGATCTCTGTTCCAATTTTTTTCCCTTTGACTGGGAATGGGTCTCTTCAGAGGATTCCTGAGCTTAACCACTTAGTTGTCAAGAAGAGTAGTGAATGTCCATAAATGGATTTGTGTGAATATTTTATAACTTTCAGAGTTTTAATGAGGTATTTTATTTTAATGAAGTTGGTACTTTCCATTGTAAATAAGGGTCACATTTGAATGATTGTCAGGTGGCCATGATTCAAAGTCGGTTAAGGTTGGATTCTGTCTC
>JAPZDV010000227.1:0-13714 GCA_029814665.1 Acanthurus lineatus
TAACCCCTCATGACTTTTGAAAACAGTGATCACCCAAGACACAGCAGCGTGAAAGCGCCACTGCCACCTACTGTAGCAGATGTGCAATTACACTTTATTGTGGTACGGCAATGAAGAAGCAAACGGCAGTTTCGCCATGCATGTTCCCCGGGGTCACACCGCACCCCCCACTATTTGAGAAGCACTGATCTAGTGTCGTGACTGAGATTTGTAGGCCACACCTTTCAGCTCAACTACGGTAATTTACTGTATTGTTTTTCATATATATATATATATACATACATTTTCTCTTCTTATATGACTTGAAGTTTCTGCAATATGGATATTGCATTTATTTATGGCATCTGGCAATATTGTGGTTTCCATCATATATTGAATAAGTGTCCTACTTTGAGGGATTTTGTTTAAATTTTAATAAATGACTTGAAGACAGTTGCTTATTATATGGATTTCAATGTGATTTCACTTAAAAAACATAATTTAAACAGAGAGCAACATGTTAATATGATGCAATCATATTACAGGTTATATATTTTCTGGCCACGATACAGGCTTGTAGTCTTACCTCTCATACGATAGAGAAGTGTGCCATAGGCGCTGTCCATCTGATAGGCAAGTATGAAGCTGAGAGGAAAAATGGGAGCCAACAAGGCTGGTTTCTTTCTTTTAATGGCACTGCGGTTGAAAAACATAGAGACAAGGAGAAGAAACAGAACATTGCATACTTTAATTTAGACTACATAATTATATTTAATTACAAAAAAGCAAATCTGTTAATTTAATTAAAAAGAGTAATACAGTGGACAATAATGTTAAGTTTTTTAGAAGTTACACAGTATTATCTAAATCAGTGAGAACACAGAGCTATAAATGTTGGAACAGTTCAACGGTCTTTGATCTTAGGCATTTTTAATATTTCATGTAGTTGTAGCGCCACCTGTAGGTGATTTTCAGAAAGTGTGCAACAGTTGTAGCTTTACACAGTAAAACTGAAAGTGATGACATGTCATTTATAAACCTGCAGGTTGTAAGGACTCAGTTCTTAGAGGAGGATTACCCTTTCTAAGTGGATACAGATTGTTCTCTAATTGTGCACATTATGATGTATATATGTGTGTAAACAACAGATCAAATCTGGATGAGTTTTACAATAAATAAAATACCACTGAGCTAACCTTCTATGAGCAGATGCATATGAGACTCACCCCACAGTGAGTCCAACAGAAGCCAGTGTAAAGAAAGTGCCAAAGTATTTGAGAAACTCCCTGGACCAGGCGATCTGCATCGCCATCTGTCTCTCACGCATTTGGTTCTGCATCAGGATCTGACGCTCCATCTAAACACAAACACACAGACAGGAGAGAGGACACAGAGGACGTCTCATCAGTCATTGGAGACCTCCAGAGACAAAAATATACATGCTGCCTTGTACGACCATGAAATATCATTTTATACCTTTAAGAGCTAAATAACAAAGTAAACTTGGGCCTGACAAATATATCACTGATATCTAGTTGGCCTGTAAACAACATACACTTTTTAGCACCACAAAAACATGTTAAAGGTGAGTTGGACAACCTCCAGAAAAAGCTGATAAGTCGCTTTTCAACTGTAAAATGTCCAGTATGTCTCTTGGTAACATTTTGCCAAGAGCCAAATTTATGGAATAATTAATTAATAAGTAATTACTTGTGTTATGGTTTGTTTGTTTGTTTGTTTTTTTAAATAATACTGGTCAGCTTTTTAAAGCATCAAAAATCCAGTCTTTGGGTTTTCTAATATCTACCTTGTAATACGATTCAGTTAATGTAAAACATGCACAATGCACCAAGTCTGGAGAAGCCAAAATGCATTTCAAAGAAATCCAAATAATATTAAACAAGTCAAAAATCCACATTAGTCACACTGTTATCCAACTATGGTAACAACAAGGGAAACAAAATGTATCAGCTGTACAATAAAGCAGTGAGAGTGAAAGACAAAGAAAAAAAGAAAGGGTGAAAGAGATCAGTTTAATGTCAATGCTGGTGAACCTCAGTCAGATGAATCTTTTGTCTGCTGTTTCCTGTTGGACACTCTCTCATTTCTACAAGCAGAGAAATACATACTTCCTGCATAACAATTGCTACTGAGATGACTGAGTGACATTCGCATTCAAAAAGCCTTTTTTCCCCAAAAAGTGCACATGTCAGAGATGAGCCTTTTTTTCACTTAGCAGCAGAGTGACACTCACCTACAGATGATGCAAAGGTTAAAAAAAAAAAAAGACATTCATTGAGGTCGATGACGTGGAGTGGGTGACACAAATTACAACTTGTCAGAGAAAAACGCTTAGACTCTCTGTCCATATTCACGTTTATATCTGTGATAATGGCGGAACATTACGTGGCACTGAAGCTTAAGTGAATAAAATTAAATACATTTTTCAAACAGAATGAGTCAGTTGTGCCAGTGATTGAATTTGGAAAACATCTCTACACTTAACATATTACCACAATCGTTGCAAACTAATGGTGACCAACCCTGGCAGACCCTGGCGTGCCGTGGCAGCCCCTCCCCTTGGCCATATTATTATTTTCTTTATTAATCTTCTTGTTTCTTTTTTTTTATTAATCCCTTTTTTCATCAGTCCACCTTAGATACTGACTATTTGCAGTACATACACAGGTTCACACATATTCATGTAAAATAAAAATACCAAGTGTTAATAAATGTTATTTAATTCTGTTTTATATTTTTTTATAATTAGACTTTGTTTAGTGGCCTCTTATCAGCTGTTCTTTGACAGTTATATTACTGAAGTGGAAACACTCCATATATATCTTAAGCAGATACAATACATATTTGTACAATAAAAACTGATTAGGAATCGTTAAAAATATTTCATTTAATGACATTTTTGGTTTTGTATAATCACTCATTTCTCTTTTTTACATTTTGAAGTCTACATAGCTCAAATTTTGAAGCCGAGTCTCATGTTTTCCCAGCACCACTTCACCTCCTTGTTTAATTCATGCCATTTTAGCGTCACTGTTTTGACTAATGAGTCCCACTGGTCAGATTAAAGAGGGCTAACTAAATATTTGACATAAAATATTAAATTTCAACATATCAGAGGGCAAATGTAAGAGCAGAAACATGTTGACGCGGGTTGTTCTCCTGTTGTGACCATGGGAACAACATCAAGTGGGGTGACTTGGTGACTAAAATGCCTGACTGTTAATAAACGTCAGTAGTAGATGAGAGGCAAAGGTGTAAAATTGAGAAGTTCAGGAGGCTTGAGCTTTAGGGGGCTGACTTCACTGGCAAGTAATTGTGCGGTAAAAGTTTACTCTTAAATCTACCATAGTCAACGCTAAAAACTTATTTTAAGGACACTTTGCCACATTTTTGCTCAGAAGAGGTGGCGGTTGATTGGGCTTGGATGTAGCGTAAAGCATCTGCTTCAGTCTGCTGGCTTCATGCTCATCCTTTGCAATCTTAAGCATAAAGAGTGTTATCAAATGTATAAGGAGGTTTATATTCACTGTAGATAAAATTCTCTGAGAAACTAACCTGGGTTCAGTTTAATCAAGTGAAGTTAAGTAAGATTACAATCAATCAAGTACTGAATTTAGAGCTGAAATGGTGAACTAATCAAATATTTGTCTTCTATGAGAGTAAACTAACAATGTTAAGATGTCATTATATTAGATTAAGTTTTTTTAAATATTTTCTGATATCTGATAGACAAAGCATTTCATTAATTGACCAACACAATGATAGTCAGATTAACCAAGAAAAAAAAGCGTCAGTTTAAGCCCAGCTTCACTTAAGTTTTTTTTAATTGCTTAAAAACTTTAAAGAGAAATTCCCTTTTAACAGAAGAAACCTTCAGCACAACACAGGAATGATGTTCTGTAAGAAGTTTCTACAAACATTCAGCAACTTTTGTTTCTCAAGTCATTTGTGCTACATTTGTAATTGCTTACTGTAACCGAACTGACTACCAATAATAACCTTACAGCTACAGTCTCTCAGAAGGAGGAAGCTGTAAACTTTTTTAAGCCTTAGGGCGATCATTTAATACTCATGATAAACTCCAAGTGAGGTAATGTTTCAAAATAATGGAAATCACAAGAACAGCTTCTATAATCAATAGTATTTGTTCTTTCAATGTGGGGTCTGCCGAGTTGATTTAGTAAACAACAAAAAACTCAAGGATGTATCATTGAAATTAAGCAAAGTTGAAATAAAAACCAAATGCAGCGGGTGTGATTGATGAGTCAAGAATGAATAAAATTTCGATTAGGCCACTTTCTCAGGACTGAAGGGGAACTTCTGGTCCACTTGCTGAACGGTTATGGTCATCAGGAGCGAGAAATGTGTAATGAAATTGATGTCACCTCTTGTTAAGTCATTCCTTGTCTCACTCCGGTCATAAAAAAGGAAGTAGACAACAAATACTGGATGTTTGATTTGAATAAACTGGAAGCCATAAAACCACCAGTTTCTTTTCAAAGACACTATTTTATCCCCTGAATCAGCTGCCCATATATTTCTTTTTAAGAAGGATTCTGAGGATTCTGTAGATAAAAAGTCTGAGTAAAAGAAAAAAAATATCTGACTCATCAGTATAATAAATCGAAAATGACTTCACAAGTCAGTAAAATGAGAATGTAGAGCGGCTACTAGCACAACTACTGATAATTATTTTTATCATAAATA
This sequence comes from Acanthurus lineatus, assembly GCA_029814665.1. Lineage (NCBI taxonomy): Eukaryota > Metazoa > Chordata > Actinopteri > Acanthuriformes > Acanthuridae > Acanthurus > Acanthurus lineatus. The sequence continues at coordinate 4,708 of JAPZDV010000227.1, forward strand.
AATTCTTCAGTCTTTGAAACATGGAAAAAAATAAGCAAATAAAAAAAAATACTTATGACAAGGTTGACATCTGATAGCATCTTAATTTCTTGTAACCAAATGCTGAACCCAAAATACTAAATTTTCCTTAATATGAAAAGAAAACTGGCATATCCTTATATATTTGAAAGGCTGAAAACACAAATTTTACAAATAAAGAAACTGCTGTAATCTGGAAATAAATACACAGTAAGCAAAACAGTGTTATCGAAAGTTATATAACAACATTATGCCAACATTTGGATTGATTAAAAATGAATCAACTACACTAAGAATCATGGTAGTTAACAAAACCATACACTATTTGTTAACTATTAGTTATGTACTAGTGTATGAATAGTTAACACTATTCATACACTAGTACATGACCTCCATTCTCCACAACCTCGGCATCATCAGGACTGACGCAGCTGACATTGCATTGAGGTTCAAATATCCTTGTGGACATTTAACTCAGCTTCGATGAACACTTGAATCATAAACACCAATCATAAAGTCTGCCAGCAGAGGCTCTTCACCATCCGGAAACTAGACGCCCTCTCTGTTGCACCCCACCTAATGCTCTCCTTGTATCAAAGCATCAAACAGCCCATCCTCGTCTATAGCTCCATCTGCTACTTCACCACACGCACAATCACCAACAGGAAAAAACTCATCAAAACCCCAAACACACAGCCTAAATCTATTTCCAAACCCCACAGATGTGAACACACATGCATTTAACATCAAAAATCACTTGATATCTGGCCACAATCGGGGATCTTGGATCTGCAGGGAAAAGCTTTCTTAGCCAGACAATTTGTACTTTCTGTCAACATGACTGAAAATTGTGTATAATTTCAAATTTACTTGAGCAGAAACACTCTCAATAAATACATTTCTCAATCAAACCCTTTCTATGTAAAGGATGGGTCTGTTTTTTGAGTATTATTATGTTTTGTAAGCAACAAATTTATGTCAGAGTGTTTTCCAAAGCTCTTCTTAAATTTCCACGTGACTTAATGAGTAAGTTTTGGAATGATGACATTACCACGTATCCCTGTACCCTGTAGGTAAAGGGATGCGAGGGCATCAGTACTGTAACCTACATCATCACCATTTGCAGAGAGCTGTGTGGGATTTCCATCTGGAAAGCCCGGCAAGGAACATAGATGGAATCGCCCTTATATGCAATGGAAGAAACAAAACTTATTAAATGTAAAATGCCCAGACAAAAAAAAAAGAAATTTAAGCAACAGCTGTCAGATTTAATAATATGCAAACAAAATTATAAATTCAACTTTTGGCTTTAAGTACTTGACAGTTCTATGTTCGATTCCCAAATATAACAGTAGTTCAAGCACATTATGCATGTCAAAAAAGTTCAAGGATCAACACATTGACACTTTGTGCTGTTAATTTTAAATTAAATGATATAACAGTTTTTTTCCAGAGTACAATAAACTTCTCAAAATGACTTGGGAACAAAGTAATACCTCTACCCACATGTGCACTTGAGAAGTAGACAACTTCATGTCTATCTCATGGAAACATCACAAGTGATGACAAAATGATATTAAGGCAAGCTGGGACAAGCAGCAGGATATTTCACAGTTACTGTAAGAGACAGTGACTGGAAGAGGCAGTCAAGAAAAAGTGAAAGAAGGAAATGAGCCACAATGAGTCCACTCTAAAGGTGACAACATGAGAGCAGAGCTGAAACGTAAGTGGGAAATTCAGTGACATTTCCTAAAGGCTCGAAGCCAACACAGATCGGGTCAATGGTTGGAAAACTGATACGCACGAATCATCATGTTCTACATGCTGAAAGAAGACAGATATGGATATTCAACAAAACGTCAGAGAATAACAGCAAACCAGAACAAACTCACACACACACAGATATTATGCTTCCAGGGTGTTTGTCTTAAATGTGCTGAGTAAATGGCCACTGTTTCTGTGTATTCTGTGTCATTTGTGTCAAGTGTTTTGAATTATAGATTAAAAATATACTCTAGTAAAAAGTTTGATGAGGCAACAACAATTCAATGTGATATGAACAGGGCTTAGCTATCAGGAAGAACCCCAAAAACTTATCAAACATGAAGTTTTGACTGATGGACTGCATAGTGTATGAATCAGAGACAAAAATCAAACCACAATCCTAGGCAGTGAAAACCTTATTCATGTCATTATCATGTCCTGCTTTAATCATGACCATAGTTTAAATAAGACTGCTTCATAGCAAGTCCTCTTTAGCTGCCTAACTGGTTCCCAGCGCACGTTTAAACTGATTCGATGATGATTTATTCCCAACAAGGCACCTCATGCCAAAAGTCTCAATACCTGTACTTTCTGAGGTGTGACGGGGTTTTTACCATTTGTCACATGACCAGAAGCCTAAAGCTGTCCTACTAACCTTACTCACGAGTACAGGTTTTATTTGTGGTGATGGCTGAAACTAAGAGCTCTGTGTCTCGAAGTCTGAATAGCTAGAGGTTAATGTTGTTCTAGTACTGACACTAGGGAAAAAATGGCCTCCAATACTGCCTCATCCTATACAGCTTTTATGAGATAATAATATTTTTGTGTTTTTGACATACTGGCATCAGTTCAGTACTCTGTATCTTATGATACACAAATTTTAGAAACCACAATCAGGAACTTAAACATAAATAGCATCGGCACATCTCTAGTGAGGTTAAGGGTGTGTACAAATCTGAGACACTTGGTATTTTCATTATTTAACCAATATCAGTGTTTTATCCTGTTTATTTTCTGTTATCTACTTTCTTAGTTTTTTGACTAACTGATAAGCTTTAAGTTTTCTTATATCATCTTGTATTCTACAGTTTTTTTGTAAAAAAAATATTTTCTGTTTAGGCATCCAATTCCTGCTAGAAATTTTGTAATCTGAATTTTTTGAAAAGAGCTTAAGAGAAAAGAGAAAAGTGAAAAGAGAAAGTGATGAAGGTGGTCCAAAAATAGCAAAATATATAATAAATCAAAACCCTAACAGGGAGGTACTTGCTAGCCTTTTTTACACTCAAACATTTTCAAGAACAGAAGCTGTGAATAGAAAACAGAACCCAACAATTAGAAGCCAAGACCTGCTGCTGGATATCAAGTGAAAAAGAAAAAAAAACATACCATTTATGTCACTTAAGAGATGCAATTATTCTTTGACCATGTGTCATACCAACACACCCATATGCAATGAATTTTTCAAGTAATGTTTAAGTTTCACCCCTTGATTTAGACACAATGCCAAATGACTATGACTTAAGAGTCCACCAAGTGATGTGACTTGAGAACATTGGTAGGCAATCATCTTTGACATCCTAATGCAGTGGGAGGCAACAGTGACTGCTCACAGATATCCTGAAATTGCTAGGGTCAATCTGATTCATTTATTTTGCTGATGTTAAGGTACAATTTTAGTGTTGACAATGAAAAAGCAGCAAAATTATCTCTTGTTACAGACAATAACACAACATTTTGAACATTAGCAACCCTGAAAACCCTGAGCATATTATTTTAAGCATGTATCTGAAAGAATAATTATTCCAAATGAAACTATAATTCATTATTTTGATATGCTTTTAAATAATTTAGAGCAAACAGATAATGGTATGAAGACAAATATCATGTTGATTTGAATTCAAAAGTCATTGTGAATGTAAGTGATGAATATAAAACTATTAGCAAGATCAATAAATCAATGCACGTTAACTATAGCATTGCTTAAACATGTAGCTTATATTTAGCACTCTGAAACTCATTTGCCAAACCTTAATCATCACAGAGTAATGTTTGTCATCATCTACCCCATTCACAGCTGGGAGAGCAGGAGAAAATCACAGGGCAGACAACAAACGTTTTAGATGTAAGTTGGATAATGTCATTGGTGTTATGACAGTCACATCCCACCTGCTGCTCAGCAGCTTGGGGGCATGAATAACTCACAACAAATTGGCCCAAAAAGGTAAAAGCAAAAACAATCTTTCGTTCAAATGAAAAAACAAAAAATAATGAGAGCAATAAAACCTGTGGTCTCCAAATAAAACGCTAAGATTCTTAATGAAGCCTGTATTCCTAGCTTTGACACTGTAATTCGAGAAAGAAAGAGAGAATGCCAAACTGGCAAGATACAGCCTACAGTAAATGGGGGCAGATTCATGTGATGGTTGAGTCTATTTTCTGAACAAACACTGCCAAAAAACTTTGATCCATTTTGGCTGCATTGACTGTTATAAGTGACAGATTAGCTTGGAACATGACAAGGCCCTTAGGATGCACAATTAATCAAATGTAAGTCGCAATCACAATTTTGGCTTACCACAAATGAAGGGACATGATCGATTGTTTTTTTTTATGTTAAAAATGATTGCTTACAGAGCTAGGCCCTCAAAATAGATCACCATCATCCGTTAAGTGGAAGGCTTTTTGGATTAAGTAGCATCGTAAGAAATTGTAAGAACGAACTAAACTGAAGCATATGGGCGCATGAAAGCCAAGAAGAATTTCACTGTGTTTACTGAATTCCCATCATTGTATAATTTTGATGCCCATAACAGCAGCATTGTACAGCGCATCGCTGTAATCGAGCTGTTTTAATTTTAGGTAAAATCTTTTTATTTATACTGTGCTTCATGAAGATGCTCTGCAATTAACTTCCAGTCTTAATTTTATGGAAAGATTTGTACATTAGCAGGAATGTGGCACAACAAAAAGGTAAAAGCAGTGCTCTGGTAATTTAAATTTGTGTCTTAAAGATTGCAGTATTAATCGGTGATTGAAACTGAAACATTGTCACTAAATGAGGCATGAAGGCAGGAGTTATTCTGAGGTCCTCATAGTTACAACTGATATTGGGCTTTCGCAATAAAGTGCAAATTCCCATATTCTTATTCAAAAGATAAGAATGAGCATATTGCTACACAGTGAATCTGGTGCAATGAGGGCTTATGCATGCCTGTCCAGTGGGTAATCCATCTTGTAAAACAATCAAGGAAAAGCATTCAAGCATATGTCCTGCAACTTTTAATTCCATATTCAACCCGACACAGGTACCATAAGGTTGCATGTAAGTCAAGTAAGACATACTGTATTATGAATAAGATCTGCTGCACAATGCTGTATTTAGTACAGTGTGATTGGGTGCACTTTCACTCACCTGCAGCCGTGCATTGTGGAGCATGAATTCTTGTTGCTTTTTAAAGTTTGCATCCATTGATTTAGACAGTAGAAACCCCATGGTGGCGCTGATACTGTTGACCTAAAGATAAAAGCATTCAATATTACGCACAGGTAAACACACACGTCGTAAAAAGGTGTTAACTGGTTAGCCAGTGTTAAAACTTAAATCACTTCAACATTCAAAGGCGCTGTCAGTGTTGCATTGCCATGTTACACACTGTTGTCAGACATATATTTAGCAGCTCGAACCTCTTTTGGATGTCACTATTAACTAGTTACGGGTCAACAGATTGAGGTAGTCATTATGCTAGGTGATAGCAGAAAGTTAACGTAAACGTTACTAGCTTTGTTTTTTGGGCTTTCCTGTCAACGTAAGGCAATTTGGCAAGCTTCCCATGCTTTACATTATAAGCCTGGGTTTAACCGTGAGTGGTAGCTTGGGTAGCGAAAACAATATAAGATTTACATACCAAAAATACCTGAGGACGGTATGCTAAATAATATAATGATACTGGTCACAAAAAAAGGACTAACGACAGTTCAAGGGCATGTCTACCAAAACAAACGTGTGCACCGCCTGTAGTCAGCTAACTTCCTTTGTGTCATCAATGGCAATGTATGAGCACTCTATGTACTTCCGGTCAACCTTTCAAAATAAACGTATATGCGTAAAACATCGTTATCGTCTACAGCCAAGCCACAATAAGTTAGCGTAAACTCACACTAACGTGATGAAAACATTGTGATTTTTCATCAGAGAAAAATCATATCTATGATTCAAATAAGGTAACCAACTTGAACAGCTCTAGTAAACATCTGGTATTGATGTACACACAGCACTTATGTTGAAAAGATTTCTTGCCTTTCCCTGGCCTGTACCTTGCAGTGAAGTAAAAAATGGCTCCCTCTTTTGGTTTCATGTTCCTCTGTCCAATAAACTGTATATTTTTTGTAAAAATGTTTTTTTCATGACAGGGCAGCTTCAGAAATATTAAGTTATGAACATGTTTTTAAACTAAAAACTGAAAAGAAGATGAATGACAATCTATGCATAGATTTAAAAATAATCTATAATAATATAATAATCAAATAATACTGTTACATCTCAACACTAACTGAAAATAGTAAACATTAACAGCAGAAGAGTACTTTGTTTCTGCTGAATCAACCTATGGTTATCTTCTAACTGACCTGTATTATTAGATGTTGAACGTGACCTTTTGATGGTTACTCCATAAAAGTTACCTTTATCTTGATTCACTTTAAAATAGCCGTCCCCTTTTTAAATGAGAGTACATTTTTAAGACTGTTGAACTAAATGTAAATGTAGTGAAGTAGATTACAGCAACCTGCACAGTATAAATGGGTAAAGGAAAACAATGAATGGACTTTGCGCATATTACTGCATACTATATTACTACAATAACTGTGTGGGAGAGAGAGCATATAAAATACCAAGCTGCTTTTTGTTTGGCTCTGACTTGATTAGTGAAAGTGAAAATTTTCATGCATGCAGTGAACCATATCAAGCCAAGCTATCTGTTTGCATAGTACATTAATTCATCAATCCAACAGAGTGGGTAACTCCTGGCCAACTTTCACCTTCAAGGACAAACGACACCTGATTTTTCACCTTCATAACCAAACTACGTGTTTAAGTCATGCTACAAATACTTTCTCAAGATATCAATTTTTGACACAATACTTGAAACGGTAAAAAGAAATACATTTTTTTCTGTAAATAACTGTTATGTTTGACTTTAGAGGAAATGGTTATAAGCTTAGTTTACAGTTAGATTGACATTTTAAAGAAAAAAATAAAAGATAAATGAAACAAGCTAAACTGCCACACCTTTCCCACAATGTCTTTCTCTGAGTATTTTTTCACCTCTCTTTGCACATTGTGCATATCCTACTTTATGTTTTGGCACTGTCTTTCGATTTTCAAGGGGTTTCCAAAGATATGTTGGAAAATTAGCATTGTTTACATCTACGGCAAAAATAAACTCTTAAGACAGTACAACATTGAAAAGATCAGTCACGCGCCATGATGGTTTTCTAAAATGTTGCCCAAAAAAACGTTGTCTGAGCACAAACAACACGTAGGAATTAGTACATGGAAAGTACACAGAGGTTCCATAGAGTCAAGCTGTGGACTTTATGCCAGCATCAGATAAGATTGCTGGATACTTATCCATCTCTTGTATATGGGATTTCTACCTGGAAGATCTTTTCACTCTTTCCTCGGAATTTCTGTCATTTAAATAAGCTGTTTTGTGCAGACTTACATGAACATAAATCCCTGCTTTGAATTGTTGTTGTTTTTGTTGGTTCTCACTGAAAATTCCTGTTTATTTACTTCTTGGCCACCCCAAAACACTATATGCTTTTATGATAAATAAAAAACTATAATGTGCCCTCTGTTGTGACCCAGTATGCTAGAAGGAAGGGGTGCCCAAAGTAAAGAAAATTAATGACATTTATCAGAGGAGTAAATACCTTTAAGTTAACCACCTTGTTTTTAACGGTGTCCTTCAGACAAATATGCATAAAATAAACATATTAAGAAAAACAACATAAATACACTTACACTTACCAAAACCCTCCTTGGCCTTCACCTGCTGAATCCCCTTAAAACGCTACAAGACATATCCCAATGTACACTAACCCATACAAAGTTATATGCTGGGCATACATGTGCATACATTTATATACTTGTCACAAATACATTGAATCAATATCTCAAGTATAATTGTAATTAGAAACAAAAGCCTGTTGTTTGTAAGATAATTGATAATTGATAAAGAAATAAAAAAGCACAATAGGCTATCTGTAATTTATTTTAAAGCTAATGGTAAGACCTTTGCTTTTTCCATTTTTGTGTGGTTACTGTTTTAAGTTCTTTTACCACTGAGTAGTACTACTATCATTGATGATATATGTTGATATTTAGGTTGTTTTCCACGTGGTTTATCATCAATCCTGAGTCATGTTGCTGTTACACCATTGACCCCATTTACCATCATTAGCCAAGGTGGAGCAGTTGGTCGATAAGCTATGTCATGCCGGGAAATACTGTGGTTTAGAAAAAAAAAAGGAAAAAAAAAACTTCGAGAGTGAAGTCAACTCACAGACGGAAACAAAGAAAAAGGGAAACAAAACAGTGATTATGTGTTTCCCACCATGTCTGCCTGACTGGGCTTGCTGTAATTTATTATAAACGTTTCTGTAATGTCACTTATTATTTTCCTTGTTTGGTTGTAGCACGTGCAGCAGATAAACAAACGCTTTGCCAATAAAGTTTAAAAGTTGAGGGTCGAGAGTTCGCGGCAGTTTTTATGGCTCGTTACGGTACTGCCTGATACTGTACTCTGTGTGTTTCCTGACTGTAAGTAGGTTTCAAAAAAAGACTTCCTTGTCCGTCAAAGTAGTCCTTTATTTAAATTTCAATTTAATGCGAACTGTTTCCTGCGCACACTCTTACAGACTGCTCGATCCCGTAAACTTAAAACAAGTTCTGAATTATAAGATTTAGTTAGTTGTTTAGTTAATTTTTTTCTAACAGTGCCCGTCCCATGAGTCATGAATGGGACGGGCTAGAGCTTGTATAAGTGACAGGATAAGCGGGGAGATTCATTTGTTGTCTTGAAGGAAGGAGGAAACACTTCATGAAATAAGAGCCAGCTGATGCTTGACCAGCAGGTAGGATCACGTTGTGAATGATCAATAATAATGTTTTCACAGCTTTGAAACATTCTTCTTCGTCTTGCTATTATTATTATTATTATTA